>PVJN01006202.1:0-77279 GCA_004026805.1 Lasiurus borealis | reverse complement strand
AGGTCTTAAAAGGTAAATGAAAGTGTGCTAGAGAGATTGGTTTTCCCAGAAATTGATTATGGCTACAGCATAAGGCTTTGGGTAAAGAGAATAAACTAGAGAAGATAAAAGGAGTGACAGTAGGAGCCATTAAAGGTGTGTGCTTAATTGTGGTAAAATCTACATAATTGAAACTTACCATTTAAAAATGTATAGTTCACTGGCATTTAGTGCATTCACAATGTGCAATTACTAACACTATCCATTTCCAAGATGTTTTCATCACCCCAAATAGAAAGAGTGGGGTACGCAGGAGAGGCAAAGATGAGCAGGTGATGAGCTCACTTTCTCACATGCTGAGTTGGAAATGGCTGTAGACTGTGGACCATCCTGCGGACATCTGGTCACCAGTCATAATTGATATGGGACCAGTGCCTTACTTGTCTTAAGTGCAACATTTAAGGGAGCACCAAATCCTTAGAAATCAACATAAATATTTTGATACATTTTTAAAAATCAAAATTAATTTAACAAACCTATAATTACCAAAATATCAAATTTTAAATGAAGACAGGAACTGTATTACTGGTTTTCCTTTTGCCCAGGCTCTAATATTGCTTGGCACCATTGTATGGATCTAGAGTTTGTAGAAAAGTTGAAAACTAGTGAAGTTTGAGTTTACTAAAATGTAAACTTCATAAATGGGTAATGATGGTAATCAAACTTTATAATCAGGTATCATGTTGGGACATGGGGTGAAACGACCATGTATGGAGGCTGGAAAAGAAGTGGGAACGTCTCTGGGAAATACCATCATGGACCAAATCTATCAGAGGAGGGAGAACCAGCAAAGAATATTAGAAAGATGGGAAGAATAAGGAAAGACTACTCCATAGGGCAAGAGTTTTAAGAAGTAAATGGAAATCCCCTAAATCCAGTGTGTGGAGACATCAAGGAAAATGTTCAAAAAACATATAACACATTTTACAGTTTAAAAAAAAAAAAATATATATATATATATATATATATATATATATATATATATATTAATTCAGAGAGAAAGGGAGAGACAGAATCATCAATCACCTACTTCCTGCTCACCCCACGCTAGGGATAAAGCCTGCAACCCAGGCATGTGCTCTGACCAGGAATCGAACCATGACCTCCTGGTTCATAGGTTGACACTCAACCACTAAGCCACATCAGCCGGGCAGATTTTGCAGTTTTGATGGAGTAGGAGCAGAAGGTGGAGAAGTCATTGTAATGGTTATAACATCACTCTTTTGAGGTTCTGATGTGGCAAAGGTTAGAGGGGAAGTTGTGTGCAGAAAAGTAAAAGCTGAGAAAGCTGTGTCCTGGGAACTTTGTAAGATTCTCCTTGACACTTTCTTCCTTTGACCCCAGAAGCAGAAGCCGCACTGCCGGGGCATGGCTCCCAATGGCTTGTCCAATCACATCATGGCTCCGGTCTGGAAGTGCCTCCATCTCACCAAGGACCTGTGAGACTTGGGGAATGGGGCCTGGGGAGGAAAGGGTGGTGGAGGAGTGCACAGAATGATCGAGAATGGGGCTGTGAGAAAGGGCAGGCACTCGCAGGGTAGAACACTGAAGACATTCTTAAATAAGCGATACTGCTCCAAAGGCAAAAGCTTTAGAGCTGAGCTGTCTGTTATGGTAGGCAGTAGCTGCCTGTAGCCATTTAAAATTAAAAGTCCAGTTTCTCCTTTGCAATAGCCCCATTTCAAGTGCCCAGCTAACAGCGCATGTGTTGGACAGATAATAGGTCACTTACATCATCACAGAAAGCTTTTCTTTTCATTGATTATTTTTATGTTTTAGAGAGAAAGGAAGGGAGAGAGAAAAAAACTGATATGAGAACAAAACATCAATTGGCTGCCTCCTGCACGCCCCCTACCATGGATCAAACCTGCAACCGGGGCATGTGCCCTGAGCAGGAATCAAACTGGTAATCTTTTTTTTCTTTTCTTCTTAGTATGTTTTTATTTATTTCAGAGAGGAAGGGGGAGAGAGAGAAATATCAGTGATGAGCGAGATTCATTGATTGGCTGCCTCTCGCACACCCCACACTAGGGGTCATGCGCCCTGACAAGGAATTGAACTGTGACCTCCTGGTTCATAGGTTGACACTTAACCACTGAGCCACGCTGGCCAGGACCATTATCACAGAAAGTTTTTTGGGGTAGAACTGCTTAGAATATATCTCTTCTTTCTTTAATGCTTCTCTGTCCCTCTAGCCGAGAACAGAAGCATTCATTCTGGGAGTTTGCAGAATGGATTCCTTTAGCCTGGAAGTGGCACTTGTTGTCTGAACTGTGAGTTGAAGAGCCATCTTTGAGTCCTTGGAGGGTGGTGATACCACTGGAGGTTGAAGGGTGACAGAGGACTCTAGATTTATGATGGGAATTCTGGAAAAGGAGAAACTCTTCCAGATTCAGGCTGTTGTTCCCTTTGCCTTTCCTAGTGAGGCAGCTCCCTACCTGCCCCAGGAGGAGAAGTCTCCACTGTTTTCTGTGCAACGTGAAGGAATTCCTGAAGATGGCACACTGTACCGCATAAACAGGTGAGGATGACCTCTCTCTCTCTAGTTCTAGGAGCCAGAAGTGGGAAAAGTAAATGTTGGGAGGGAAGACGGATTGGTCCTGTTCTTCCCCTGATGCTGGTCCAGTTGAGCCCAAGGGTCAGAGTCCTGAGTAGATCTGGTCAGTCCCCTCTAGTTTGCAGTGCTCGTTGCTGCTGGCCAGACTGAAGGACACTATGGAGATTGAGGGTCAAACCTGTTGACGAGCTCATCTATACTCAGTCCCTCACAGACTGGCCCTGGGGAGAACACTTAGTAACCAGGATGCACACACAGCCCGACGTCTTTGAAGGTGAACTAGAACAGAACGGCTGGGAGGGAAAGGAGGAAGACACAAACGAGAGCAGGACTGTTCTCACCTTAGACTGTCCTGGTGCTCTGGCCCTCGTTACCTTTTTATTAACTAAAAGTTTTAGAGCAATTGAACTTCACAGGAAAATTGAGAGGAAGAGAGAGATTTCTGATATACCTCCTGCCCCCACGCATGCATAACCTCTCCCACTATCAACATTCCCCACCAGAATTGATGACCTACATTGGTACAGCACAGTGTTCGGCAAACTGTGGCTCGCGAGCCACAAACAGCTCTTGAGCCACGGTTTGCCACTCTGTTGACAAATGAGTTTGCCGACCACTGGGATAGGGGCTTAATCACAAGGAACAACTACAGCCTGTAATTATTGGAATCCAGAGTCTAGGTCAGTGGTCGGCAAACTCATTAGTCAACAGAGCGGCAAACTGCCATTGGTATAGCATAATCACTCAAAGTGCATAGTTTACATTAGGGTTCACTCTTGGTGTGTACATCCTATGGGTTTGGACAAATATTTCATTTGTCTGGATGTATCACTGTGTGTCCATTCACCTGTGAATGTTTCATTACCTTTATTAACTCCTTTCTTCATTCTGTCTGACCTGTCTGTAGATTTAGCTCCATCACAGCACACCCAGAGCGCTGGGATGTGTCCTTCTTCACCGGGGGACCGCTCTGGGCTCTGGACTGGTGCCCAGTGCCGGAGGGGGCGGCAGCCTCGCAGTATGTGGCCCTCTTCTCCAGCCCTGACATGAATGAG
This sequence comes from Lasiurus borealis, assembly GCA_004026805.1. Classification (NCBI taxonomy): domain Eukaryota; kingdom Metazoa; phylum Chordata; class Mammalia; order Chiroptera; family Vespertilionidae; genus Lasiurus; species Lasiurus borealis. The sequence goes on along the minus strand of PVJN01006202.1, from coordinate 73,628 downwards.
ACACATTCCCTGAGCCAGCTTCATTCGGGTCCGGGGCTGCTCCAGCTCTGGGGCCTGGGGACCTTGCAGCAAGAAAGCTGGTGAGGTGGGGCTGGGACACTGCTGTGGGAGGGTGTCGAGGAGGAGAGACGGATGGGGCGGGGCAGGATCTGGGTTTGGGCTGTGGGGAAGGGCTTGGATTGGTTTGAAATAAGGGGAGCACACAGGCTCTGGCAGCCCTAGGCCCCTCCGTTCTTCCTACCCATTCTCCCCATATGGCTTCTCTCCTCAGTCCTAGCAACAGGGCTCACTTTGTCTATGGGATTGCTTGTGACCACGGCTGCATTTGGGACCTCAAGTTCTGCCCCAGTGGAGCATGGGAACTTCCAGGCACCCCTCGGAAGGTACCTCCCAGTTGGTTATGTGATGGCCCGTGGGCTCAGAGCCAGAACAAAGCTCTGGGTGTTCCCAGAGCAGGAGGAGCAGAGTTTGGCGAGTGGTGGATGGCATTGCTTTCTGGCAACCTCATAGCATAGTTTCAGAAACGAGGGCCTCGGAGGGTTTCTGAGAGCCTCCTGAGGCAGCAGTCCTCAGCACAGCTCTGCTCTCACCCTCTAGGCTCCTCTCCTGCCTCGGTTGGGGCTCTTGGCTCTCGCTTGCTCAGATGGGAAGGTGCTGCTGTTCAGTCTGCCCCATCCGGAGGCCTTGCTGGCACAGCAGCCCCCGGGTGAGTAGCCCAGGAGGAGAGTGAGGCTGCTCAGCCAGGGCCGGGCCTGTCCGTCGCCCCTGAAACCCTTCTAGGCCCAGTCTCTCTGGCACAAAGCCTCGCCCAGCCACACCTTCATCCCGACTTCACCCGGTCTGTACTTGACCTCTCTCTCCAGCAGCCCACAAGTAGAACTCGTTTGCAGACTTACAACTGCACTCTTTCATCACATTTCCTTTCTCTCCCTCTCTTCCCCGTTCCCCCTGCTCCCAGGCCTCTTCCTCTGCGGCCACAGTTCATGGGCTGGTAAGGGACTGCTAAAGGCTGAGGCTGACAGATGGGGCCAGAATCCCCTGCCATACGCTGTTCTCCTAATCTTGTCCCTGGCCTTTCCTGTCCTCACCACCACACATACATAGAAACACACTCTCTTTGCTGTAAACGGGGAGAGAAGATAGAGCTAAATATGAGCAAGAAGAGGAGGGTCAGGGAAAGGCAGCTCCTACTGATTGAATTTACTTGGTTTTAAACTGTACTGCATTGAAGAGGGCATCGCTATTTGAATCCTGTGAAGGCCCATCTTTGGCGAGCGGGTGGAGGAGTGGCTTGAGTGATTGGGAGGTGAAGAAGTGAAGATAGAACGGATAGACAGTTTTTTTCAGAAAGTTTGGCTGTGAATGGGATAGGTAACAGGGTAGTGGATGGAGGTAAGAGTTTTGTTGGGTTGGTGTAGATAGGAGACAATAGTGTGAATGTGAGAATGACCCAGGAGGGGGAGAGAAAGTGGATAATGCAGGTGATAGGATGGGTAACCAGAGAGCAAAGTTCGTTGGGAAATGGTGAGACGAGAGCAGAGTGGAGGGATTAGCCATTCTGAGAGAAAGGATACTCTCAGGTATAATAGGAGGAGAGAAGAAGATGGGCAGAGAAAGGTGGGCTTGTACCTTTGATGGTGGAGAGATAAGAATGTAAGGGAATGTCATTGAAAGGGTGGGGTGCTGATCTAGAGCAAGGCTTATTAGGACCTTGGTCTTCTGGATCCAGAGTATCAGTTCCTCTCTTTTTTCCTCACAGATGCAATGAAACCCGCCATCTATAAGGTGAGTGAGGAACCTGCTGCCTTACCCGAGGCTCCATCTTCTAGAGCCTCCCTTACTGATTCCGTATGGAGTCGCTAACTCTGAGAGAGCTTCCCCTGCGGCTGGATTTAACACTGATATGAGTCTTCATTCCAAACAATAGGTGTTCCTAACCCTCGTCCCATCTCTTCTGTCCCTGCAGGTTCAATGTGTGGCAACCCTTCAGGTGGGGTCTGTGCAAATGTCAGACCCCTCTGAGTGTGGGCAGTGCCTTAGCCTGGCCTGGATGCCCACCCGGCCCCACCACCACCTGGCTGCTGGATACTATAACGGTAAAAACCAAACCACACCGAAGGAGCTATTGCTCGTTAGGCTTGCCTTGGGTTGTTGCTTCCTCTTTGGTTGAGTGTTGGGCATTTCATAGTTATAAATATTCAGGAAATGTAAAAAAATACAAAGAAGAAAGAAAGAAGTTATTGGAATGTTTCTACTCAGAAAAGTAATTGAGTAGACGAACATAATTTCATGTAGTTCTCTGTGCATCTGTAAAGATGAAAAGAAATGGGATCAGACACGATAGCAATTTTAAATGAAAAGATATTAAATGTAATTATACCTTATTTTATAGTAGAAAAGACAAGTGAAACTGAAAGATGAGCTAAACTCCCAGTAAGTGTTCTTTTACCACAGAGATATTAGTTCCTTAAAGATACTTTTAAGATTAAAAAGGAAAAATAAAAATTATAAATAACATTAAGTAGTTGGAGGTGTTAGTTGTTTTTATTTTATTTTAATATATTTTATTGATTTTCTACAGAGAGAAAGGGAGAGGGATAGAGAGTTAAAAACATCAATGAGAGAGACATCGATCAGCTGCCTCCTGCACGCCCCCTACTGGGGATGTGCCCACAACCAGGATACATGCTCTTGACCAGAATCGAACCTGGGACCTTTCAGTCCGCAGACCGACACTCTATCCACTGAGCCAAACCGGTTTCGGCTAGGTTGTTGTTTTTAAATTACAAGTTTATTTTAGACATTATCAGTAGCCTGTGTGCTGGGGAGGTAAGGAAATTGCACTCTTACATTTCTTCTTCTTATCTCTTCCACCATCTTCTAATTGTGTTTCTTTTAGTGATATTCTTACATTGTCAAGGAACATGAAACTTGATGCTGCTTTGCTGCCTTAATTCTCAGTTATTTAATCATAACTTTATATTGAAATGATTGCAAGTCTCTACCACTCCTTTCATCTGTCTTTCCCTCCATTGCTGAATTATTAATGTTGCTTAGCTGTAATTCATTGTCAATACATTTTCTTCAAGAAAGGTTCATGTGTGTTATATTTCCTGAGTTTATGTATAAAAGAGGTTTTAGCTACATACATTTTCCCCAATTTTTATTTATTAAAATTCTATTGTTCATCAGTTTGTCTTTTTTAAAATAAATATGTTTTTAATGATATTGGAGAGGAAGAGAGAGGGAGAGACAGAGAGAAACATCAATGTGAGAGAGAGACATCGACTGGTTTCCTGTGCCAGGATGAACCTATAACCTGGGCATGTGCCCCAACTGAGAATTGAACCAGCAACCTTTCAGTGCACAGGACAATGTTCAACCAACTAAGCCACATTGGCCAAGGCAGTTTATCTTGTATTTTAATCAAAGTTATATTTTTTATTATCCCCTGCTCTGCCAGCCTGGTTGGGGTCAACTTGTTTTGGGTCAGCCAAGTTAGTTTTTGTTTGTCCATTTGTTTTTTCTCTACATTTTGTTGTTTTTGGCTCCTTGCCTGTTCTCCTTGTCTTAGAGCAGAGTTGACAAACATTTCTGTAAAGGTGCTGATAGTGAATATTTTATGCTGTGTGGGCTATTTGGCCATTGTTGGAACTATTCAACTCCACCATTGAAAAGCGAGAGCAGCCATAGACATTAGGTAAATGAATGAGTGGGCTGTGTTCCAGTCAAACTTTATTTACCAAATTAGGTGGCAGGCTATACTTGGCCCATGGGCTATAGGTTGCCAGCCCTCTCTTAGACAGTTTATGTTCTTTCAAAATCCCTTTACTTAGATTTAGTAGGAAGTAGAGGCTACTGAGTGCATTCAATCGAACTCTTTAACTACAGGTCCCAGACTAAGATAATACTTTTTTGTTGCTTGGAATTGAAACTAAAAATAACAGGTTGAATTTTTAAAATATGAGGGAATGGCCTATCTGATCATTATCCCTATGTCATTTCATAGAGGATCAGATCTGAGGGTAGGAGGAGGAGAAAGTAATTAGAAAAAGGAAGAGAGAACCTGTCTTAATACCTACATGTTCTGTCCCTACCTCAGGCATGGTGGTTTTCTGGAACCTTCCCACTAACTCGCCCTTGCAGCGGATACGGCTCTCTGATGGCTCTTTGAAGCTCTACCCCTTTCAGGGTTTCCTAGCCCATGACCAGGCTGTGCGTACGCTTCAGTGGTGCAAAGCCAACAGGTTGGAATAGGAGAGTGGTGAGGGTGGGAGGTGGAGCTGACTCTTCCAGCCTCGTTCAGATTTTGACTTCTCCCTCATCTTTCACCTTTCCACAGTCACTTTATAGTCTCTGCGGGGAGCGACCGGAAAATCAAATTCTGGGACCTTCGACGACCTTATGAACCAATAAACTCTATCAAGCGCTTCTTGAGTACAGAGCTGGCCTGGCTGCTCCCCTACAATGGTGTCACTGTGGCTCAGGACAACTGCTATGCCTCGTATGGCAGGATGGAGATAGGAGAAGCTCGGGGGGACAGACCCTAGGGGTTGGGGTGCCAGAGTGTTCCAGATTACTGTGTGGGGAGAGGAGGGTTGGGGATGGTTTCAGTGAGGTAGTTTGACCTCTGGAAGGACATGGGGAGAAGAAATGAATCTAATCTTAGAAAAAGAAAGGTCTCATTTCTCTTTCTCTTACAGTTATGGACTCTGTGGAATTCATTATATTGATGCTGGTTACCTTGGTTTCAAGGCCTACTTCACTGCTCCTCGAAAAGGCACTGTTTGGGTGAGCCTCTCTCTTCGAAATCTTCATTACACAAGAAAATGATTCATTTACTCATCTAGGGGTGGTCGGGAAGAGGTAGTAGTATTTTATAGAAGAAAACAGGTGTGTGCTAATTGTATCATCAGGGATATGGGTTATGATAGACTCATAAGTGTGTGTGTGTTTTCTTCCCCCTGAGACTGCAATTATTACCAGTTCACAGAACTGAATAAATCTGTCTTTCCTTATTAGAGTCTTTCAGGATCCGACTGGCTTGGGACAATAGCTGCAGGAGATACATCCGGGGAGCTCATTGCAGCTATATTGCCTGATATGGCACTGAACCCAATAACTGTCAAGCGACCTGTAGAGCGAAGATTTGTACGTATATGAATATTTAATGGCAGCACCATTTTTGAGTTCCTAATCCACAAATTAGTACTCCAGGTTAGTTCACATTAATACTAGGTTGCCCAGGTATTATCCCCGGGAGTCTTATTACACATAATATTGCCTGCCCTAGTTCCTCTGAACATATGTTTGAACATACTACTTTCTCCATCTTTAAGTCTCTCCTGCCCCAAATCAATTTTCTCTCTTTTACTTTCATTTTGTCTTCAGTCTCATGAGACCTAATCTTATGGTCTCCTTTCTAGCCTATATATAAAGCAGATCTGATGCCGTATCAGGATAGTCCTGAAGGTCAAGACCACTCTTCTGCATCTGGAGCTCTCAACCCACCCAAGGCTCGAACTTATGCTGAAACGGTCAACCATCACTACTTGCTCTTTCAAGACACAGATTTGGTAAATTGGCCCAGGAGAATGGGTGTGGCGCTAGGAAACGTAGAAAACGATAGTCCTTATGTAATAGGGAATCCTAAGGAGTTCCAGCACAAAGATGCCAACCTAAGAAACTGCTCATTGTCTCTCATTACACTTCCCCTCCCCAGGGTTCCTTCCATGACCTGCTCCGTAGAGAACCAGTGCTGCGTATGCAGGAGGGAGAGGGGCATGCTCAGCTCTGTCTGGACAGGCTGCAGCTGGAGGCTATTCATAAAGTAAGAACCTTGCCTCTTATCTTCTCCACCCTTTGCTCTCCTGTTCTCCTAACTCTGGAACTGTGACCAATGAAATGGGAGATGAAAAGCAACCAAGAGGGCTTAGAAGTGAAAACAGCCTAAACTCATCTTCAAGAACTTGCTTTGTTCACTGTCTTCTCACCCTTTCATGGTCCTATCCTGTCAGACTGTGGCCAGGTTTTCCACTCTCACCACTGGGACTTACCCTAAGGCACCTACTATGAGCATCTCTCTTTTGTTTTCTGTTCCCTTCACAGGTACGTTTCAGCCCAAACCTGGACTCCTATGGATGGCTCGTATCTGGGGGGCAGTCAGGGCTGGTTCGGATCCATTTTGTCCGTGGACTCACCTCCCCATTGGGCCACCGTATGCAGCTTGAAAGCCGAGCCCATTTCAATGCTGTGTTCAAATCGTCCTCCTCTGCTAAAGGGCCTGGCTTCTCTTCAACCAGCCACCGCCTTCTGCCCAATCCCTAGTCGTGGTCCACACAAGACCCTTGAATGAAGTCTGCCGAGAACAAATGGCCCCGTGCATAGACCATAGAAACTGGGGCCTTCTTGGACAGTGATGCTGCCAGGCCTGGACCTGTAGACCTGCCTCCCAGGATTCCTTAGATACCTCTCCTTCTATGGATTTCAGCTGTCATCACAGCCCGCTGTGGGCAGGGAGGCTTGCCCTCCACAAACTCTCAAGGCTCCTCAGCCTAAAACTGGCTCACAAGAAACACTCAGGCCTGGTCTAGGCTTGGGAGTCAACTTGCTCATATTGAGCATATTGTGAAGTGGGTAAAGCTAAGTAAAGGTACTGGGTGTTTTTGAGACCACACGTGAGTGGGTGTTTGGAAAACTGGAAAGAGAATCTGCATGAAGGCTTCTGTCTGACTATATTCCAGGATCCAGTATTACTGCCTTCCCAGCTTCCTGTTTAGAGTAACCAACGTGCAAGCCCGTGGGGGCGGGGGGAGTAAGTTGTCGGACTGAAGCTGCTTCTAGTAGTTCTTTACCTGAGGAACACCACAGACACACTACCCATAGAACAGTGGTGCAGATCTTACCTGCTCCTGCTTAGGAAATATTCCTGATCACTGGTCATCTGACCCTACTTGAACACTCTTAGACAGTCATGTTTTAAAAATCTTTATACCCACTCAGAGTATACCTCTAGATTTTACCATTGGTATTAGGAATTCTAGTAATTCTCACCTGTGATTGCCCTCTTAAGTGTTTAAAATAGTATCATGTGTTTCCCAAGTCTTCTCTAGATTAAATATCTTCAGTTACCTTAACCATTCTCTTACACGTTATGATTTTTGATCCTTCATGATACTGTCACAATAAACATGTTTAGCTACTTTATTTCAACCCTATCTATAGATTTTAGATTCCAAGTATAAGAAGTCCACACTTATTATCAATAGCTTGTGTGACATTTGAAAAAAAAAATTTTAATGTCTTGATTTTTAGAGATAGGGAGAGAAAGAATGGATTGTTTTGGTTCCATTCATTCATTTGCGCACCCTGGCTGGAGATCAAACCTGCAGTTTTGGTGTATTGGGACAATGCTCTGACCAACGGAGCTACCCAACCAGGGCAAGGTTCTGTGACTTTTAAACAACACATAAGGAAACCAATTTTATTAGAGGTAAGTTGATATAAACAAGATTTAAGTTCATTTGGCATCTCGTATAATGAAATAATGTTATTTGAGGACCTGCTGTATTGTTACACTCACCTTGTTAAAATCCTTTTGTGGGTGCTGCAGACTCATGACTGCAATATTGCTTCCTAAGCCAGGCCACACCCCAGCAATGAGAAAGAGGCAAATCACAGTTTGGAATGTATAGGAATACAGTCAGAGTTTGGGGGTAAGTAGATGATTTCAACTATTCTAGAGAAAAATGCACAGCCAGCTGCTATTTGAAGGGAGTAGAAATTAGTTTAGTGCCTACCTGGAACAAAGCCCTCTGGCACTCCAGCCTGATTGGCCAGATATCTGGGAATAGCTTTCTGCCGCTTAAGTGTAAGGAATTTATCATATGTCAGAAAACCTTTAAGAAAGGAATGGAGTGCTTCAATTTCCTTCCTGTACAGAAGAGGAAACAGACCTGGAGGCAACCCAGACCATTAGTAGCAGAGGAACCACAGCCCACGTCAGTGCAAAAGAGCCAAGTATTGCACCATCCTATTGTGATCCAGCTCCGGCCGTGCCAGTTCTCTTCTTGAGCTGATGGATACGGAACTGCCTTCATTGCAGAGAAATTCGCACATCCTACACGGTAGTCCCTTGACACTGCATTGTTGAAATCCCCCTTTCAGAGGTAGAACGGATGGGCCCTGGGCACCCATGCTGTTGAGGCTGTAGGTGGGTGCTGGCAACCCAGCCGCTGAGTGTCAGCCCCCGTCTTGGCTCCAAAAGAAAATCGGGAAGAAGTTTTCAGCCCTTGCTCTTTCTCTAACAAACCCCTTTCTCTCCAGGTCACTCCCTTTCTAACCTTCCCTCCCAATATATCCACTTTGTATTACTCATAGGTTTCTGTACTTCTCCTTGTGGCTATTCTCACACTAGTCCCTCCTCTGGGAGTGTCCTTTTCTAGCCTCTCCACATAAGCACTCTTCATCAAGATGCCAGCTCAGATTCCACCTTAATGAAGGGGCTTCCCAGATTTCTCCAGTAAAAATTATTCCATGTGTTCCAAGAGGGAAGAAAGGAAGGAGGATAAACAAGTGTTTATCAAGCACTTAAATCTATTTTGGGTACTTTGCATATGTCAGTTAATCGTATGATGCAGGTGTTACTCCATTTTACTTCATAAAGGTAAGATTCTGAGCAGTTAACCAGTCTGAATAAAGTCACAGAACTAAGTGATGGAACTGGGATTTTAACCTGGAGTCTGACTTCAGAATACAATTTTCCAACCTGCTACATTTGGTCTATTAAACTAGTGTAAATTCATTCTATTAGTGTTTTGCTTGTAAAAAGTTAAAGGTTTGTGACAGTGAACTCTTGCTTCCTTACTCCAGTATCTGTGACAGGATTCTCCCTGCCTTACTCATATAGGAATGAGTATATTGGGGCTGCCATTAGCCAGGTAGAGAGCCTGAAAAACAATCAGATATGGCTGCCTCCTGAGTTAGCAAAGGCTAACAAATCCATTGTCAAGGATCTTGTAAGAGTTTCTACCTCCCTAAGGAGGATGTTGCACCATATTCACAACATTTTAGAATGTTAGAGCAGTAAAGGATAATTAGGAAATTACTGAATCCCCAACACTTTCCATTGTGGGCCCTTTTGTTTAAAAGTGGCTTTTTCTGTAAGTATATATATATATGTTTAACATGTTGAGATAAAGAAGAATCTGTAGTGATACCCATCCTCACAAACATAAATCTGTAAGACTGGAGCCCACTTTGTTAAAGTCCAGCCCCCTATTTCACAGATAAGGAGCATTTAAGTTCAAGTCTAGTGATAACCAAAGCTGCCCAGCCCACTAGTTAAGAAATCAGTACCTAGCCCAGCCAGTGTGGCTCAATGGGTTGAGCCTCCTCCAGCACTAAAAGGTGGCTGTTGATTCCCAGTCAGAGCACATGACTGGGTTGCCTGCTCCATCCCGGTAGGGGGCGTGCAGGAGGCAGCTGATGGATGTTTCTCTCCCATCGATGTTTCTCCCTTACTCTCCAAAAAAAATCAATAACATTTTTTTAAAAAAGAAACCAGTACCTACACTTTGTAAGGCTCTAATCCCAGTGCAGGAGCGCTCTTTATGCAGCAGCATTCTAAAGGCTATTGTGGACAGAGCACTGAACTGGTTGCTGTGAGGAAGACAGCTGTGAACAAGACCCAATCCCACCCACCCAGGAACTCACAACTGCGGCTCAGGAAGAACCTTGAGACGAATAACACACACACACACACACACACACACACTTCACTGGCTTCTAGTTTCCAAACTGAGACGGAAACAGAAGTCAGGACCTTGGCCAGTTCCGGGGCGCGGGAGCGGCGGGGGCGGGGAGGGTTAGGAGGGGACCGGGGCCGGACCGAGGTGGGAGGTATGTTAGGCGGCGCCACCCCAAGACTGGCTGAGGGCTTAGTCAATTTTCAAAACCAGTTGCTCCCATCGAGCTGAGCCGCTTTCACAAGAAGCGCTAATGAATTTAGTCCGCCCTCTTTCCTGCGCCGGCGGCCGGGGAGAGCCTCCGCCCAGCCAGGCGGAAGGGGCGGGGCTCGCGGCGGAAGCCCCGCCTCCCGCACGAGTCACGTGGAGGGGCTGCGCTCGCGCCCAGGTGAGTATCCCGGGGTCCGCTGTCAGCGCGTCAAACCTCCGCTCCACGCACGCCCGCGGCGGAGTGATGATTCCAGGCCCGGGAGGGACCAGCCCGCGTTCCCCTGTGGCGCTTGACTCAGGAGGGATGCGGGCTGGTTCCGACGGAGAGTCTGGACCTGGGGGCCGCCCAGGCTCAGGGGACGGCCTGTCCCCCGCAGGGCCTCGCGGGGCGGAGGCGGGAGGCGGGAGGCCGCCGCCAGGGTTTCACGGTCACCCACAGCCTCCCTGTTTTACCCGGTGGCCCCCGGCGGCCCTCTGACCGGAAGCTGCCCGGGAGGCATCCCCCCTAAGACCATTGAGGAGGGACCCCTGAAAGCGGGAGGGGGAGGGGGAGGGGGCGCAGGGAAAGCCCCGCGTCGCTTTACCTGGGGGCGGGGCGGTGGGCTGACCCCTCTCCTCCCGGCTCGGCAGGCAGCATGGCGCTCTGGCGGGCGTACCAGCGGGCCCTGAACGCTCACCCGTGGACAGTGCAGGTCCTGACGGCCGGTGAGTGCCCCGCTGGGACCTGAGAGGGACCAGAGCCGCTGACTCGGGAGGCAGACGCTTTCCCCACCCCCAGCCCCCTCGCTTTCCCCTTCCCTCCAGCGCCCTGCAGGCCTGGCTGTTCCTGTCCCACGCTGTCTCTGGTCTGTTTAGAGGGCCGGTCACCTTCAGGGAAGGGGTATGCAGAGCTGGTCTAGTAGGATCTGAGGAATCATCCCTCGAGATAAAGGCATGGGCCTGGGAGGCCTGAACTCAGAAAACTAATGGTAGCAAGCGGGCCTCTAACATGTTACAGCGTGCGAGTCACGTCCACACACACTGTCCCAGCGGGTCCCCACTCAGCTCTGTGAGCCAGGACTGCCTGAGTCCCCGTTAATAAGTGTTGGGATCAGGATTCTTACCCCGCTTTGTTTTCCTGGTACTTTTTCTTACTGTGAAATACATCTTAGCATACAAAAGAACGATTAAGACATGTATGTACACTTTCAGTGGCGTCAAAACGGAACACTCCTGTACGAGGACCCAACTAGGACGTCCCTTGTGCACCTGTCCCTAATTCACATTCCCAAGAGATAACCACTTTCCCCAGTTTTGTTTACACCGTTCTTTTGCTTTCCTTGTGGTTTTACTACCTATGTGCGTATCCCCAAACACGATACTAACCAAGGGTTTGTCTTTTTAATTATTTAATAAATCTTTATTCTTCAGATTATTACATTTGTTCCTCTTTTTTCCCCTCATAGCTCCCCTCCACTGGCTCCCACCCCTACCTCTGTCCTTACCTCCCTTCCTCCCCCCCATTGTCCTCATCCATAGGTGTATGATTTTTGTCCAGTCTCTCCCTGCACCCCTCTCACCTCTTTCCCCCTGAGAGTTGTCAGTCCACTCCCTTTCTATGCCCCTGATTCTATTCACCAATTTATTCTGTTCATCAGATTTTGAATTCACTTGATTTTTCTTTTTTTTATTATTATTATTTTAAATATACTTTATTGATATTTTTACAGAGAGGAAGGGAGAGAGATAGAAAGTCAGAAACATCGATGAGAGAGAGACATCAATCAGTTGCCTCCTGCACGCCCCACAGTGGAGATGTGCCCGCAAGCAAGGTACATGCCCCCGACCGGAATCGAACCTGGGACCTTTCAGTCCGCAAGCCGACGCTCTATCCACTGAGCCAAACCAGTCTCGGCTGAATTCACTTGATTTTTAGATTCACTTGTTGATAGATATGTACTTGTTGTTCCTAATTTTTATTTTTACCTTTTTCTTCTTCCTCTTCTTAAAGAGTACCTTTCAGCATTTCATATAGTACTGGTTTGGTGTTGATGAACTCCTTTAGCTTTTTCTTATCTGTGAAGCTCTTTATCTGCCCTTCAATTCTGAATGATAGCTCTGCTGGGTAGAGTAATCTTTTTTATTTTATTTTATTTTAATTTTACAGTTTTTGAGCACAACTAGACCCCTAATCTCATGACACAGGCTATAGACGTGGGCCCTTATCACTGGATAGCTTCCCCCAGACCTCTCCAGAGGGGCGCAAAATTGACGTCTGAGTTTATCGGGTGGGAAAGAAAGTCACCTCCTGCACAACATGGTGATGGGAACTGCCACCATTGCAAATGTCTCAACTTTGCAAAATGGCAACATTCCCAGCTACCTCCTGAGAAAGGAGACAGGGACTGAAGTTGCCCCTCGCCCGGTGTGTCTACTTCACAGGCAGAAATCCCACTGGGCTGGGAGACGTCTCCTGGTCTTGCTGAAATTCACGGATGTTGGGTCCCCCACAGCCAGAGCCACCTGCGGGTGTCCTGCTGTGGGTGGCACGGAGCATCTTCATCTCTCTGGCCTGGGAGCTGGCCTTCTCTTCCTCTGCTTCGGAGGGAAAGGGGATAGAAGCTGAAGTTCCACACTGTGTGATAGGAGGGGCCCTCTTGGCTCCCAGGTGTGCCGTGGCTCGGTGGAGCTGCCTCCTGAAGGGCACAGGAGGCTTCCTGGGGCAGAGGATCATCCGCTTGTTGGTGGAGGAGAAAGAGCTGCAGGAGATCCAGGTGCTGGACAAAGTACAAGCTCCCTGCCGCCCGGCCTTAGCACAGCTGCTGGGTAGAGTAATCTTGGTTGTAGGTTCTTGCTGTTCATCACTTAGAATATTTCTTGCCACTCCCGTCTGGCCTGCATGGTTTCTGTTGAGAAATCAGCTGACAATTGTATGGGTGTTCTCTTGTAGGTAATTAACAGTTTTTCTCTTGCTGCTTTTAATATTCTCTCTTTGCCTTTTGCTCTTGGCATTTTAATTATAATGTGTCTTGGTGTGGTCTTCTTTAGATTCCTTTTGTTTGGGGTTCTGTGCACTTCCTGGACTTATAAGTCTATTTCTTTCACCAGGTTGGGGAAGTTTTCAGTCATTATTTCTTCAAATAGGTTTTCAGTATCTTGCTTTCTCTCTCTTCTTCTGGCACCCCCATAATTCTGATGTTGGTACACTTGAAGTTGTCCCAGAGGCTCCTTACACTATCTTCACATTTTTGGATTCTTTTTTTCTTTTCCAGTTAAGTGTTTTCTGCTTATTTGTATTTCAAATCTTTGACTTGATTCTTACGTTCCTCTAGTCTGCTGTTAGGTCTCTGTATAATATTTTTTACTTCAGTCAGTGTATGTTTAATTTCTAGTTGGTCCTTTTTCATCTCCTCTTGGGTCTCACTAAATTTATCCATCTTTTCTAGGAAATTTTAAAAAAAACCTATAATTGTGGTTTTGTTTTCCTCCATTTCTTTTGTTTGTGATCTGTTCTTTTGTCTCCACATTTTTGCTATTCCCAGAGAACTTCTGTGCTGGAGTCAGCCTTACGATACAAGACTTGCAAAATTGCAAAAGCCTCTCTGTTGAACTTGGATAGGGTGGAGTCTCAGGGCTGAGCAGACAACTTTGGCTTCCAGTCAGCCCTGCCCTACACGGCACCTGAGTCTCAGTGACCCTTGGTAATCACTGTAGCCTTCTCTGTGCACACAGGTGCTCAACTCCAGACCTCTGCCTTTCGGGTCCTGTGCATTCCAGGGACTATATGAGTCTCGCCCAAGACGGGTTCAGTACAATCAGAAGTGGATTTCAGCTCAGTTGGGAGGTTCTGTCTCCCTCCCCATAGAGAAAGCCAGTGGCACAATCAGCAGTCCATCCTCTCTGTGCGCAGTGGTGTGCGTGTCTCAGACCCCTGCCTTTTTGCGCCTTCCTTAAGTTTCCGTGCACTCCTCCCTTTCACAACAGTCCAGACTCCCCCCATATGAGTCTCGCCTGGAGCTGGGGATCAATGCAGTCGGAACTGGGGTTCAGTGCAGTTGGGAGTTTCCATCTCCCTCCTGCTAGAGGAAGCCAGCCAGGCACTCTGCCACCGTCCTCTCCACACTCGTGTCTCCGTACCTCAGCTTTTTCAGCTCCTCTGAGTCTCTGTGAATCCCTCTCTTTCCTTCTAGTTGTAGAATTTCCACTCAGCAAGCTTTCCTGTGGTTCTGGATGATGTCCTTTCTGTCTTTTAGTTGTAGTTTTGAAATTGTTATGCAAGGCAGCAGTTTAGGTGTTCATCTATGCCGCCATCTTGGTTTCTCCAATGATTTATTTTTACTCTAAATCCAATGATTAAATAGCAACTTCACAAAGGTAACCCAGTGACTTACCTGCACTTGTTATTGTTATCATTTTCGTTTTGTATATTAGCTAATGTAAAGGATGGCACGGAGATAAGTAAGTTGTTATAGTGGGAAGAATCATGAGTGTGACTATTGGGGCAGTACAAGAGAGATCAGGTTAAACCCTAACCGGTTTGGCTCAGTGGATAGAGCATCGGCCTGCGGACTGAAGGGTCCTGGGTTCGATTCTGGTTAAGGGCATTTACCTGGGTTTTGGCACATTTCCAGTATGGGGTATGCAGGAGGCAGCTGATTGATGTTTCTCTCTCATCGATGTTTCTAGCTTCTCTATCCCTCTTCCTTCCTCTCCATAAAAAAATCAATAAAATACCTTTTTAAAAAAAGAGTGATCAGGGTAAGATGGGGCTTTACCTATGTTTAGAGGAAGGGAACAGAATTCTAATGAGGACCATGGGCTTCTGAGAGGAAGGCTGTTGAAAGGGGGAGGAGGGAATATACTGAAAACCAGGATGGAACAGGGATCCTGTTACTAGAATAGCTTCACATCAGCACCAGAAACCTCTTTGGGGGACTGTCCAAAAGGTGGATTCTTTTGCCCTCCGGCCCCTTTCCAGCCCCCTGTGCCCAGCCACCCTATGTCCTGTCCTCAGAGTGTCCGTCAGCCTGTATGACTCACCTGGCTGCGTGTGTGGTGACTCATGCTGGACTGTGTGGCTGTGATGGGAACTGACACTCTGGGCCCTGTGCCCAGCCTCAGACTCCCTCAGGGCCCCTGACTGCCGGAAGGAAGGTTCCCCTTCTTGGCCATTAAGAACAGGGAGGGGGAAAAAGAAAGAAAGAAAGAAAAGAATAAGGAGGGAAGGATAGTCCTTACTTAAGGCAGGAGTTGGAGCTCCAAGGTATCTAAGAGCAGGTCTGTAGCTGATTTGGGGGGCTTGTCTGTCGGTGCTACAGTCCTGTGCTCAGCCCGAAGCAACCTCTGGGCAGCACTTTTCTCAGGTTTTTCCAACCTTTCAGACCTCTTCCTGCTGCGCAGTGTAAATTGCTCACCGAGTTGTCTTTGGATCCCAGCACGGTAGTTCCTAAAGGTCCATGGGGTTGCTCAGCACATCAGAAAACAGTAGAGATTTCAGACCTGGGGTTAGAAGACCGTGATTTGAATCTTAGAGCCATAGTGGTAGCTGCATGAACAAGTCAATACACCTCTTTGAGCCTGTTTCCTCATTTAGAACTTGAGTTTACTTATATGACTTCACAGAGTAAGTGTAGGGATGATCTCGGTGAAGAGGCTTTAGAGACTTAAAACTGTTAATAAACATCAAGGCTCGAGGGGTTGGTCTGGAGTGTTCTGAGTGTTGGCAACCCAGGCACTTGCTAGTCTTTTTTTAAAAAATACATGTTCTTCATTTCAGAGAGGAAGGGAGGGAGAGAGAGAGAGAGAAACATCAATAATGGGAGAGAATCATCAATCAGCTGCTTCCTGTACACCCTCTACTGGTGATGGAGCCCGCAACCTAGGCAAGTGCCCTGATGGGGAATCAAACCTTGACCTCCTGGTTCATAGGTGTACACTCAACTACTGAGCCACACCGGCCGGGCAAACTTGTTTTTATTTGTGGTGTTTAGGTTGGGTTTGTTCCACTTGCCAGAAATCTGAACATGACCCTTGGCCGGGTTACTCAGTTGGTTAGAGCGCTGTCCTGATATGCCAAGGTTGTGGATTCAGTCTCTGGTCAGGGCACATACAAGAAGCAACCAATGAACGCATCAGTAAGTGGAACAATGAATTGATGCTTCTCTATCTCATTCCCTTCATCTCTCTAAAATCAATCAATTAAAAAAAATCTGAACGTGGACCATGGTCTTAGCCGTAGTTCTCCAAAAAGCAGAAGCTGAAGCTTCTGTGCAAGTACTTTATAAGGGCTGCTGGGGGCAGGACGCCTTGTTGAATTGGACACTGCGTAAGGCACCTAACTGCTCAGTCCCTTAAAACTGACTGAGAGCCTCTTGGAAATGCCTTTTAGGACTAAACAGATGAGGAGTAGTCTTTTCTGGAGGAAAGGAGAAACCTTTACCCACTAGCTGCCAATTCACATTGGTTAAAGGTTCGCCACATGGAAACTAAAAACACTGATCAGAAAGGATATATGCACTCCTATGTTCATAGCAGTATAATTTACAATAGCTACGGTTTGGAAACAGCCTAGGTGCCCGTCAGCAGAGGACTGGATCAGAAAACTATGGCATATCTACACAATGGAATTCTATGCTGCCATAAAAAACAAGGCATTCTTACCATTTGCAACAACCTGGATGGGACTGGAGAGCATGATGCTAAGTGAAATAAGCCAGTGAGTGAAAGAAAAATACCACATGATCTCATTCATTTGTGGATAATAAAGAACATTATAAAGTAATGAACAAAAAGATAGATACAGAGACAGTAAAACATCCAACAGCTTGTCAAATTACAGCGGGAAGGGTAGGGAGAGGCGGGGTAGATAAGAGATCAACCGAAGGACTGGTATGCATGCATATAAGCACAACCAATGGATGCAAGACACTGGGGGGTGAGGGAATGTATGGGAGTGGAAGGGGGCAATGGGAAGATATGTACACATGTAATATATTAATTTTTTAAAAAAAGGTTCGCCACGTGGGATGTTCACGCCCACATGCTATCAAATTGCACTTGCATGGTCCCCAAGTAGAGCATCAACAGTGCAGCCCCCAGTGTGGCAGAGGCAAGAATCTATCAGGTTGGCCAGAACCGGTTTGGCTCAGTGAATAGAGCGTCAGCCTGCAGACTGAAGGGTCCCAGGTTCGATTCCGGTCAAGGGCATGTACCTTGGTTGCGGGCACATCCCCAGTTGGGGGTGTGCAGGAGGTGGCTGATCCATGTCTCTCTCATCGATGTTACTAGCTTTCTATCCCTCTCTCTTCCTCTCTGTGAAAGATCAATAAAATTAAAAAAAAAAAAATCTATCAGGTTGAATTGCCGTAGTGGCTGGAGTAAGAGATAAGTGAATCAAGATCTGAAATGGTTCAAAAGAAGTGTCTGATGTATTCAGTGTGGACCAAGCCAGAGTCAGGAATGGGGCGGCCCGGGCGAAGGCCTGCTGTGATCTGCAGGATGTCAGCCTCTCCCATCCTTTCCTCAGAGGACCCAAAGCCCAGCTCCCTGCGTCTTAGCCAACCTGGTCCTGCTGTGGGCGCAGCCGAGCCTCTGCGGACACTGGTTTCCCGGAGTCTGAATTAAACCCGGATGTAGGAGCTCATCCGGTCCAGCCCCTGAAATAGAAAAGGAAACTGAGGCAAGGAGGGGGACAGGCACTGAGCTCTCACCTCAGCAGCGGCAGCACTGGCATTGGAACCTATGGCGCTTGCCAATGCCCTGCCCTGCACTTGAGACTCCTGGGGACTCGGGCTGCCGAGTGTAGTAGCCCCAGCTGGTCTGGGCTCAGACACCCAACACGCGACAGAGCCCTCTGGTCTCATGTTCTGGCTGCAGGGTAGATAGGTCCAGATCAGGGATGGGGAGGACGTTCAGACCAATCCCCGAGGATGCTCTCTGCCCTTCATGCCGGCCTCCCGCCCCCTGTGGGCCCTGCCAGACCAAGCCCCTGTGCCAGGCAGTGATTGAATGGCTGGTTGGAGGCTTCTGGGGAGGAATGAGTCAACAGCACCCCTGGCCCCACACCAGCAGCTCTACCTGACAGCTCAGGTCTCCCGTCCGCAAGGACACGCTTCATGCCAACTCTCTACCCCCGCCTGTGTTCTTCCATCAACACTCCTTTTCTTGCCCCCAAGACTCCACGCACAAAAGCCAAGAGAGGAACAAAATAGAGCACTTGCTCCCACCTGTACATAGGAAGAGGGGATAGAAGCTGGGGCTTTTCCACTAGTGGACAGAGGAGTGGTCCCCATTGGCAGGCTCCCCCCGCAACCCCCCTAAATACGCCCCCACTCTGCTGAATCCGGTCTCGAGTGACGGCATGAGAACTGGCACCTACCCAGGGGTATGACGTCACGCCAGTGCCAACGTCTGCCTGCTGGGCTCCGTGCCCAGCCTAGCTTTGGAGCATCACTGGCCAGCAGCCCCTCACCCTGCCCCGTCAGGGCTCCAGCCCCAATCCCCTGGGAAAAAAGCCCAGAGAAAGGAGGGCCAGGCCAACCAAATATGCCCAAAAGGACTCCCAGGACTGGGCCTGGGGAAGATGGAAGACGGAGTCTGACTGTCAGCCTTTCTTGCCCAGTCACTTGGACCAGACCTGTAGGCCTTGCTCTGTGCTGAGACCGAAGCCAGAGACCATCCTGGAGTTGCTGAGACTCAGGGGCCTGATGAGTTGGGGGCAGAAGGGAACCTCGGTCCCGTCCTGTCTGAAATGGACAGGACTGGCGGGGCTCCTGAGCTGCACGCCACCTCTCCTGCTGCCACCCCGTCACTCGGTGTCTCGGGTTTGGTGTGCATGGTTAGGGGCCTGGAATCTGTCTTTCTCAAAGGCTGCAGGACTGTGGGGCTAGAATTGGGACTCTGGTTTTCTTTTTTCTTTTTTAAAATATATTTTATTGATTTTTTACAGAGAAGAAGGGGGAAGGATAGAGAGCTAGAAACATCGATGAGAGAGAAACATCGATCAACTGCCTCCTGCACACCCCCTACTGGGGATGTGCCCGCAACCAAGGTACATGCCCTTGACCGGAATCAAACCTGGGACCTTTCAGTCCACAGGCTGACCCTCTATCCACTGAGCCAAACCGGTTTCGGCAGGGATTCTGGTTTTCATGCCTGCTCTGCCTTGAGCTTGCCGTTGACCGTCGGCAAGCACGAAGAGTGGAAACACACAGCTGTTTCCGTGACAGTTTCTTCCCCAGGGATCTTGCTGCTTCACCCCCCACAGGTGACAGGGAGCAGAGATGGCTCACATTCCGGGGAGTGAAACACAGAGAAGTGTCTTGGAGATGCAGGCCTCTGGGTCTGGGCCTGGTTCTGGCAGAGGCAGGAAACCCCTGCGAGGAGCAGCCCCAGGAGCCTCCTGGTGCCTCCAGCCCCTGCAGCCACGTCTCAGCCACCCTGGGAATTGCCTGTCCCTCATTGAGAGAAGCTCTGGGCTCAGGCCCCAGCTCCACTTCTCACCAAGCCCCTCTTCTCCCAAAGACAAATGGATGTGGGACCCCTACCCCCCAGACCTTTTGTGGGGACAAAATGTAGCCCTTTGTAAACTCTGAACGCCTTGCTCCAGTAGAATGTCAAGCTGTTTGTCTTCTTAACCAGTGCCCGCCTCCCTGCCCCATCCTCCTGGGACTTCTCAGGGTCACTCTCCCCTTTAAGCATGGCCACCATGGCTCCTTTCCTGGCCTGGGAGTGCAGCTGGTGACCCCCAGTTGTCAGGGAGGAGGGGCATAGGGGGTTACCTGTAACTAGGGGAGCAAGTCTTCAGTTCCACTGGTCCTCACACCTTGAGCTGACATGGTCCTGACTTAGAGTTCTTTAAATGCCCTTCCCCAGAGCAGTCCTGTTGTTTGACATTTGACATTTCTCCTTTATGTTCTGAGCACCTGCCAGGGGCTCGGTTCCTTATGGCTGAGGATGGGAGAACAAAGATGCCCAGGATCCTGTCAGTAGGTATTATTGGCATGTGACCACTAGTCAAGTTCCGTGGAGGACCTCCCCACTGTGGGAGGTTCAGGGAGCGGAGCTGGGTGTGCTGAGTCCAGCGGCCTAGGTCACCTACAGGTGTCCCAGCTCCAGCTCTCTGCCTTGCCCAGCGGCCTCTGACGAGGCTGCGTTGGGGGCAGGGCCGCGCCGAGGGTGCGGGGGAAGAGCAGTGAGTGTGCAGCCAGCACGGACGTCAGAGCCAGCTCCCAGCCAAGGAAAGGGTTGAAGGATGTGTTTGCCCAGTGCTAATTGAGGGCACAAGGACAGTGGTGGCTCCGGGGCTGGAGGGGGACTCATTACTCCGTGAGATGGACAGGCGAGCTGGGGATCATACGGTCACTCCCAAGCAGCCCTATATATATATGTGTGTGTGTGTGTGTGTGTATTTGCTAGAAGCCATCACGCCACGACAGCCGAAGCGGGGCTCTGTAAATAGTCTTGATTCCTGGTTTGGGCATCTGACAAAGGCTGCTTAGAGCTGGGTATCCGTGCAAGCGGAGCGGGGTGGGGGCGGGGGAAGCAGGTCTGGAAGCTTGGGGGAGAAACGGCTATAATAGCTAGCGCCAGCTTACTCTGAGGTTGTGAATGGGGAAAGGGCTTTGCCTGATGGTGTTAAGAGGCGGCCAGGACGCCTCCCCATGGGGACTCTTCACCACCTCAGCCAGTCATCTTCCTAACGAGAGCCATTTGAACACTCAGGTTTTAAAAAAGAGTTCTTTTTGCTGTTATCCACAATTAGAAACCCCAAGACCAAGGTGAAGGACATTGACCAGGGTCTTGCCTTGGGCTTTGGGGAAAAAAAACACAGTGTTTTTTTTTTACCATTCTGCACATGATCTACTTGTAGTGTGGTGTCCTGGGAAGAATCCTGTCTAGTAAATCAAACCGCCTGGCTCTGCCACTCATGGGTTGGGTGAGGTTGCAGACCTTGATTCCCATGCCTCTAAGCTACTAGGCCTCTAAGGCCTTTCTGGTTCTCACAGTCTGTGGCTCGCAACCCCCGAGGCCTTAGACTCTCCTTCCTCTCGCTTCCGTTTCTGACTCTGACTTCACTTGATTGCTCAGGGCTGCTCAGGCATAGAAGCTGGGGGGAGAAATGGCTATAATCACAGTTTCTAACGGTGCACACATGCGGTGCCACCATCCTGGGGAGAGGAGACCTTGGCAGCAGCAGCACCAAGGGACTGGCCCCACTTGTCCCAGAATTAAGCCCTTGGGGCCCAGAGTTGCCAGAGCCTCCTTCAGTCAGCAGGCCCACCCCCCTCCTTGGAGTGGCAGCCCATCCCGGGAGGCGTCCTGACAACACCTGTGTACCCTGCACAGGGTCCCTGATGGGCCTGGGTGACATTATCTCACAGCAGCTGGTGGAGAGGCGAGGTGTGCGGAAACACCAGATTAGCCGGACCCTGACCATGGCCTCTCTGGGCTGTGGCTTTGTGGTAAGTCCGCCCCTCGCAGGGCTGCTGGTGGATTGGACAGTGGTCTGTTTCCCTCGGCTTCTCACACAGCTACGCTAACATGAGTGTATGCCGGGCCGGGGGTCTGGTTTCTAACGCTCGGGGGGAGGAGCTGTGCGACGTGAAAGCCAACTGCTTCCCTCATTGCACCCCGGCCCCCTCCCTGGCGTTTCCTTTCAGGGCCCCGTGATAGGAGGCTGGTACAAGGTTTTGGACCGGGTCATCCCTGGCACCACCAAGGCGGATGCTCTAAAGAAGATGCTGTTGGATCAGGTGAGCAGAAGGAAAGGGCGGGCGAGAAGGGTGAGCCGCAGTGGGGTGGGGGTTTAGGTGCTCACAGCAGTTTCGTTCCTCTGCCCTAGGGGTGCTTTGCCCCGTGTTTTCTAGGCAGTTTCCTCTCGCTGATAGGGGCGCTCAATGGACTGTCAGCCCGGGACAACTGGGCCAAACTCCAGCGGGTGAGTTGGGCAGGTGTAGGGAGATCGCTGGCTGTTCGGCTGGCATGCAGGGCAGCGAGGCAAGCTTCATGGGATGAGACGGGTGGATGTGATGGTAGAGTCCCAGTTCTGGAGGAGAGGGCTGAGGGAGGTATGGTACAGATATGTGTTCTTTGAACAGAGGTCTGTGTGTGATATGTGTTCTTTGAACAGAGGTCTGTGTGTGATAGGACATGGAAATGCAAGTAATTTCTTTCCTCTTCGTCTCCTTAGGACTATCCTGACGCCCTCATCGCCAACTACTATGTAAGAGCTGACGCCTTTGCAGCCTGTTCTCCTGCTCCCCTGAGTCCAGAAGTACCCAGGGGTGGGGGTGCTCCTGACATAGGAACCCCTTGGTTGGGATTACTCTCTCGTCCCCAGTGTGGGCAGCACACTCAGAAGCAGTCACCCAGCTGTTCAGCTTGTTTTCGTTTACAACTTAACATGGGCCGGTTTTCATGGGGTTTGGTTGCTGGTCAGAACTTAACGGATCAGCACTATGACGTGGCCCCTTTCACTCTGGGTGGGGCGGGGTAATGGAGGCAGCCCCCCAACATTTACCTTCTCTCTCTTGTAGCTCTGGCCTGCTGTGCAGCTAGCCAACTTCTACCTGGTTCCCCTTTATTACAGGTATGCCAGTTCCCTACCCCACTCTTCAAGGGAGAGCCACATTATGCATAGTAGTAGATAAAGAGATTTTCATTCAACCTTGAGCTATTTTATTTTATTTTTATTGTTAATCCTCACCTGAGGTTATTTTTTCCATTAATATTTAGAGAAGAGTGGAAGGGAGGAGAGGCATAGAGATACATAGATGTGAGAGAGACATATGGATTGATTGCATCCCATATGCGATTGGTTGCATCCGGCATGCACCCTGACTGAGGCCGGAGATGGAGCCCACAACCAAGCTACATGCCCTTGACCAGAATCAAACCTGGGACCCTTCAGTCCAAGAGCCGATAGGAGCAAGCTGGATGGGGCTTGAGCTACTTTAGATGCCTCCCAGAATGCTCTGCCCTGATCAGAGCTCCTAGACTCCTGAACATTTTATTCAGAACCTGTCCCCGAGTGTCTGCCCCTGGCCTGCTTTCATCTTCCCAGGCAGGGTCCTGCTCCACAGCCTTTGGCTCATCCCACCTGAGCTCTCCACCCGGCTGCAGGGACAGTACCTGGGGCTGCAGCCTCGATTAGACAGAGAGGGAGACCAGTGAGCCATTTGGGTGAGGTTAGTCCACAGGTCAGGTTAGCCGGCTGCAAAGAATTATTTTACCTAATAATAAAGGTAGTTGCTGAAACTACAATTCAAAAAAAGTCAAATTCTAGATGACTAGTTAAAATTATTGGAAATGAGGAGGCTTTGGGAACAGGGAAAAATATAAAACTCTTCAGAGAGGACATGGTGAAAATGTGCATGAGTAGACTTATAAACCAAAATTTAAACATGAGGGTCCTTGCAACAGTCTTTGAAACTAAAGCAAGGTAAAATAAAGAGAAGAAGGCGCTACTTTCAATGGCAGATAGTACATTTTGCAGACGAGATCTCAGCTGGTACAAGGGGCATAGAAAAGTGTGTTTAGAAGGAGCCTGCGCAGGGGCATGAACAACAGCCACGCAAGGCAAGATGGCTGCTGAGGGCATTACCCTTTGAGGCTCTTGTGCAGGAGACAGAGCTCTGGGACAGCGCCTGAGCTGGTTGTCTTCTGGTCTGAGCCGCCCATCCCTCCGTCGAGGGCTGGAGGAGGGAGATCTGAATATGGAGGTTCTCAGAGATAGCACCCTCTCTCCCATCACTCTCCTCTCTCTCCCCCTCCACTTTCTCCTATCCATCCTCTTCACGATGCCCTTCCTCTTCCTCAGGCTGGCTGTCGTCCAGTGTGTCGCTGTTCTCTGGAACTCCTACCTGTCCTGGAAGGCACATCGGCTCTAAGCGTGCCTTGCAGTGATGCAGCTCGACCCTGGAGTGGTCAGATGACCTCTTCAAAGCGGGCACATCAGTTTTCATGGGGTTTGGTTGCTGATCAGAACTTAACAGGGTCAGGACCATGAAGTGGCCTATTTCACTCTCAAATGTAAACTGACTCCTTTTGAATTCACTAGAATCTTTATTGTGGGTTTAGCCCACCACATCACAGGCCGTCCATAAATAATTATTAGGGCCTTATGATCTTGGCGACTTTAGTTTATGCCCATATCTTGACCAATGCCATGTATCCCCACTCTTCATTGCTATAGTTGTTTATCCGCCCATTTCTAGCCCTAGGGTAGCTCCCGTTTTTTGGGGATCCCCTCAAACTCTTTATGTGGTACTTCCATAAATATGGAACCGGGTACCTCTACAAAAATGTAATCTGGAACCTGCAGAGGCAATGAGTAAGACCCAACAGGAAAATGCTAAGGAGCCACAATTTCTAGAGATGGAAAGAAAAGCCTTGAGACCACGAAGCCCAGTCTTAACAGATGAAGACGGTGAGGACCGTAGAAGTGAGGACCTGTCCACCCCACCAGTTAGTGGCAGAACAGAAACTTGATCCCATGTCCTAGAGATGGCATTTTTGGTACAACCCCAGATTCAGGTGGTGGAAAACCCAGTGTCCCAGGTGATGGTAGTAGGAGGTGGGACCTCTGGGAGGTGATGAGAGCCCTTGTAAAAGCTGCCTGTGAGGAAAAAGTGCCTTCTGCGGACCACGAAGCGGGTCCTCAGCAGACACCGCGTTCACTGGCACCATGATCTTGGGCTTACCAGGCTCCAGAACTGTGAGAAATAAACGCTCGTGTATAAGCCACCAGGTTTTTGTTTGTTTGTTGTTACAGCACCTCCCATGGACTGGGACACCACGTTTCCTTACTTTCTACCCAGGGACCTTAACCAGGAAGTCAAAGATACAGCCATGGTGCTGCTGTCATTCCCAGGAGAAATGTGACCGTGACTAAACTACCATTCTGGGGCAGAATCGGAAGAGATGGAACAGCTCTTTGTGCTCTGAAAGTATTCTGAGGCCAAAAATCTTTTTTTATGGTGCCCAGTCAGCCCTAGAATTTAGATCCCGGTGCTGGAGTAAGATCAAGAATCCCGGCCAACTCAGCCTGCCTCCGCTGCTCTGGGGTGGGTACCACAGCGATGGCTGAGGGCCAGCCGTGCCGTCCTGGTTGCCTCAGTTTACACAATGGGGCCTGCATGCAGCACAGCCTTCTCCCAGGGCCTCTGACCCCACTGCGGGCAGAGGGCAGGGTCAGCACCACGGACAGCACCACGTTCCCGGTCTGGTCTGGGGACCACCGGCCTCCTCACCGCAGGCTGCTCTCCGTGGTGAGCGGCTCCCCCGGCTCCCGAGCCAGCTTTCCGCCCAGCCCGCGCGTCTTGCTCACTGGAGTCCGCTGTCGCTTCCCCAGAGACCTGCCCCTCGGGGGACCCGCTGGACTCGAAGCCGCGACCGTCATCGCTCTACACTCAGTGCGTGTCCCTCGCTGACGTCAGCTGGAGCTGCCCTGCAGCTATATAAGCTGGCGGCGGTCCCGGGACAGACCCCGTGTTTCCCCAGGCGCCCTCAGCTCGCCCCAGGGACCGACCGGAGCTGCTCCGTCCCGCACCGGGCAGCCGCTCTCCCCGCACCTGTGAGTGGCCCTGCGCGCGCCGGCCGGACTCCCTGTGCGCCAGGACTCGGCACTCCGCTCCTTTACAGGGGCGCTAAGAAGGGGTGGGGAGGGGGGGAGGAGAGGGTGGCCCAGGACTGGGCAGCGGCCGGGGCCGCAGGGAAGGCGGTGGGCACCGGGCAGCGGCCGAAGGGGACCGGCGGGGACGCTGGACGAGCCCGGGAAGGGAGCTGTGCCACCTGCGACCGCCCCGAGCGCACCTCACCCCGCGCTGCTCCCGTGTGTGCAGGGCCGCGGCACCATGAGGCTGGCCGGGCGAGAGGCGCTGCTGGCGGCGCTGCTGCTTCTGGCACAGCTGCGCCCGGGGGGCAGCCAGTGGAGCCCCGAGGAGGCGGCGGCGGCGGCCAGTGTCCGGGACCCGAGTCTGCGCTGGAGCCCGGGAGCTCGGACGACCCAGGGCGGCGGGGCCCGTGCGCTGCTCCTGCTGTTGGCCGAGCGCTTCCCCCACCGCGGGGGGCCCGGCCGCTGGGGAGCCCCCGGGACCGCGGGCGGCGAGCGGCCGCGACGGCAAGACCCTCCGCTGTCCATCGACCTCACCTTCCACCTCCTGCGGACGCTGCTGGAGCTGGCGCGGACGCAGAGCCAGCGGGAGCGCGCCGAGCAGAACCGCATCATATTCGACTCGGTGGGCAAGTGACCCGCGGGGCCTGGGGTCCCCCCGACAACCTCGACCCTCCTCCCCCCTACTCCCTCCCTGCCGGGGCTGGCACCTGCTCGGCCGGAACGGACCCAGTCCCGCGGGGCCGGAGCGGCCGGGGGTGCCGGAGCGCTCCCCGCGCGACTCGTTTGTAATAAAAGTGCTGAAGAGCCTCTGGCTTCTGTCGTGGGGCGCGGGGGACCCTCCACCCACCGCGGGGCGGGAGCCACAGGAAGTGGGGGGGCAGTGCTGCCCGCGGAGCCCTCGGGAGACCGGTCCCGACCTCCATCGCCCCTAAAAGAGCCCCAGGAGCGCGTCCCGGTCCCTCCACTCCGCGCCCCCCAACCCCACTCTCTGCCGGTGGCGCTGGGCTGGGGGATCCGTGCCCAGAGGGGTTCATTCACTCCCGCACCCCATCACCCCCGCTGGCCCCGGGCCCGGGGGAGGGAGGGAGGGAAGAAGGGGTGCAGACGGCCCCCCGCAGCCAGGGCTGGGCGCGCAGTGAAAGGAGCTGCGGGTCGGGACGCGTTCGCCTTTATTGAGCTTCCCCGGTGGCGGCGGCGGCGCGCGCGCGCGTGGTCTCGGCGCAGGTCCTCCAGCCCCGGAGCGCGGGGTCCCCTCGGGGGGCGGGGGTGGGGTCAGTGCAGGCCTGTCCCCGGGAAAGAAAGCGGGGTGAACGGGGGCTCCGAGCCCGGTTCCTCCTTCTCTCTCCCCCCAGCCACGTGGGTGTCCCCCCACCTCCCCGCGCGCCTGCCCTCCCACAGCGCAGAGGGGCGGGCAGAAAGGGCCGGGAGGACTGGGGAGGGCCCAGAGAGGGTGAATGGTGGTGGAGACTGAATTTAATTTCGAAGAAAAGAAAAGAGAGTGACCATTGGCCCTGCGCTCGGGGCGCTCCCTCCTGCGGGGGGTTGGAAAGGGCGCGGAGGCCGCGCGTGGACCCGGCCCCGCCGCGGGGAGGGCGAGCGGAGGAGGAAGCGACAGCCCCCCGCGCCCCGCGGCCACGCTCACCTTCCGGCCGCTCCTCCTCGGGGCCTGCACCGCCCTCCTCTGCGTCCAGCGCCCCCTCCTCGTCCTCCTCCTCCGCGGCAGCGCCTGGGGCCGCAGGGGGGCGCGTGAGTGGGGTCCCGGCCGCTCCGGCCCGCAGCCCGGCGCCCCCTCCGGAGGGTCGGGGCTCCCCAACCCCGCGGCCCGGCCCGCCCGGGCACCCCCACCCCCCGCCCTCACCGGGCTGGAAGTCGATGGTCCTCAGCATCTCGGCCACGTGCTCCACGCTCACGGCGAACTGCTCCATGCTCTCGTAGCCCGGCTCCGGCCGCCCCGCCAGCTCCACCTTGGACATCGCCCCGACCCTGCGGCGGGCCCGGCGGCGCTCAGCACCCGCCCGCCCCCTCCGCCCGCGGCTGCGAAGCCCCCCGGCCCCTTCCTCCTTCCTCCCCTTCCTCCCTCCCTCCCTCCGGCTCCGCCTACTCACTTATTGATCAGCTCCTTGGCCTGCTGTTGGGGAGAAAAGGGGGAGCGTCAGCCTGGTGCCCGCCAACCGCGGGCGGGGTCCCCTCCTAGTGCCCTCCGCCGTCCCCAGGGGGCAGCTGGCTGGCCGGGGCGAGACACATCCATCCCCCTTCCTGGGCGCAGAGCGCACTCCGAGGGGGTGGGGCCTGGAGGTGCCAGATCGGCCTGGAACCCGGGTCTTGGCGGGAGAGGGGGGACGGGGGCGGGCGGGGGGCTCTAGCCAGGGCGCAGCCGGGGCCCACCTGCAGGTAGAGCGCCATCTGCGGCTCCTCCATGGACTGGATGGCCGACTCCACGAGCTTGGACGAGGCCTCCAGGTGGTCCCCGTACTGGCGGATGAGGCCCCGCACGCGCTGCAGCTTCTGCTCCTGCTCGCGGGCCAGCGCCTGCAGCAGCTCGCCCTTGCGCTCCTCCAGCACCGCGCACAGCGTCTCGAACCTCTGGTTCAGCAGCTGCTTCTGCCTCCGGCTGTTGTCCTGGAAGATGGGGAAGCGGGGGTTGGGAGAGGGGCTGCTGACTGCTCAGAGGAGCAGGGAGAGCGAGCGCCCGGCTGCTGTCCCTCTCCCCACTTGGTGCCAAGCGCAGGGACACCCTCCCCCCCCAAAAAAGAAAGGCGACTTGTCAGCTACACTCCAGATGAGTGGGGTCCCAGCCCAGAGCTGCTGCTGAAGCCCAGATCTTTCCAGAAATAAGAGCACAGTGTTCTCTGAGCTGCCGTGGACATCTAAGACCATATAAGTTTCAGGTGTATGATGTAATGGCTCCGTGTTTGTCCGTGTGGTGAAATGATCGCCACGGTATGTCTAGTTAATATCTGTCATCAGACATAGGTACACTTTGTGTGTGTGTGTGTGTGTGTGTGTGTGTGTGTGTGATGGGAGTTTTCAAATCTGCTCTCAGCAAATAACAATGCACTAGTCTCACAGGTGCTGTCAATGTCTCTGGTTTTTACTTGTTTATTTAGAAGGAAATGATCACGTTTAGTTCTCATAAGGATCCAACGAGATCGGGGCCACAACATTCTCATGATTACTATTTTATGTGGGCAGAACACACCAAACCAAAGCACAGAGAGGTTAAGTAACGGGACCAAAGTCGCAGAGCTAGTGAGGGGCAGAGAGCCGAGATTCACATCCAGGTGAATTACTCGTACTCCACCTCTCGGAGCCCAGAAAGTCTGCCCGCCTCCCGTCCCAGGCTCACCTCGATGGTCTGGCACACCTCCTCCATCTGCGTGATCACGGCTTGCACACGGTCGTTGCCCGCCACCAGCATCGCGATGCCATCGCTGAGCTCGCTCTGCCACACACATACACAGGCCGGCGCTTAGGGCTGGGGGACCTGGTCTAGCACTGACCCCTCCCGCTGCCCCCTGACCCCACCATTAGGGCATCTTCAGGGCAGCTATTCCAGAGGCCCAGAGGGTGGAAGCACGCCCTCTGACCTCTGGAGAGGAAGTGCTCCACCACCGAGGGAGACATTCACCAAATACCCACCCAGTCCGGGCACTGGGCTAGAGGCTTTATCTGTAGATTCATGCCTTCCATCATTTCTGGAAAGTTCTTCATAACTGTCTGTTGGGATAACATGGCTTCTTCTCCACTCTCTTTATTTTCTCCCTGTGTGACTCTGATTGGGTTTGTGTTAGACCTTCTTACGCTCAACCTGCTCATCTCTCCGTGTTGTATTCTAGGTTCCCCACCCCCACACCCCAACTTTGCTATTTACGAATTCTGTCTTCAGGGAAATCTCTCATTGAATTCATTCTTTGAATATTTTATTTCAACAATTGTATTTTTATTTCTGAAAGCTCTATTTGGGTCTTTGTGATATCTGCATTTTTGATAGTCTAGTATTGCTTGTTTTGTTTTGTTTTTTGTATTGCTTGCTTTTTAATCCCATCTTTTTTTAGAGCATTTTATACCCAGTGCCTTTCTATCTTTAACAATTGCAATATCTGAATTTCTTGGATGTATAAGTCTATTAACATTTGTTTCTGCTGATGTCAATAATGGAGTACATTTCTTTGTGTATCAATTGTGAGCTAATCATTGTTCCTTTTTAAAAAAAAATGTCTTCATTAATTAAGGTATTAGTTATGTGTCACTGTTGTTCTTAAGCTAAGAAAAGCCCAAGTGAGCGTCCCTCGGCTCTTCTTTTCTCCAGACAGAGTTTGTGTTTGCTTTTGCCAAAGCCAGGCGGTGAAACTACCACTTCAATTCCTGGGGTCCCACTTTAACCTGGGGCTCTTTGGGGGTCCTCATTGTAGGTGTTGGGAGGCATGGTCTCCTCTTTGGAGCTCAGTAATGCTGCCAGCATTTGCCCTCTGGGAAATCCTGCCTTCTCTGTGCTCACGTTTCAGAGATCTGTTACCCGTATTTTCGGTGTATAGGACGACTTTTTAACCCTGGAAAACCTTCTCAAAAGCCTGGGGTCGTCTTATAGGGCGGGTATATCCCAAACTCCATATTTTAACTGGAAAAGTTGGGGATTGTCTTATATGCCCAGTCATCTTATACGCTGGAAAATATGGTAATTCACTCCGCCTTCCTCTCCCTGCCCCTGCCCTCCTGCCCCCACCTCTATCCACTTGGAGATCTCCGTTACTTCCTATGTGCCTACCGGTATAATTTTAAATTACATTTTATGTAGAATCTAGTTGTGTGAGGGTGAGAGGGCCTTGGGATATCTAGTCCACCAAACTGAAGTATCTGCTCGCAGCCATTACCCTATTTTATCCAGAAATAACGCTCAGAGGCAGGCATTTTTATCCCCAGTTTCCAAGCGAGGAAGGTGAGTGCCCGGTAAGTCCCTCACCCAAGGTGACCCATCGAGCTGGCACTTTAAAGCCAATGGGAGTAAGAGCTGAAGTTAGAGACCCCGGTTGTGCCCTCACCCCGCACGCCTGCTCCCGCCGCTGCTGGATACCTTCTGGCGTTTGTAAATGGTGGGCAGCGGGGCCACCTCACAGTCCTTGTGGGCACCAAAGACCTTGCAGAGGGAGCAGGTGGGCACCTCGCAGCTCAGGCAGTAGATATTGATCTTCTCCTCTTCGTGCTCCTCGCACATGAGGTGCTGCTCAGCCTTGGAGTGCAGCGGCCTGAGGGGGGTGGGCAGGGTGGCAGGAGGGTCAGGGGCCAGGCCCCGGGGGGGGGGGGACTGAGAGTGTGAGGCCCCATGCACACCTTTCCTTCAGTCTCTACAACCATCACCACCTTTCCTGCCCCTGCAGCTGGTTCCTCAGAGCCCTTCATTGGAGGAACAGAGGATGCTAACGGGTTGAGGAGGCTTAGATCCAAGACCGGTCTCCATTCCCGAGACAGAGAGGTCCCTCCGGGCAGGAAGTAATGGAGGGCTGGCAAGGCCCTTGCTGGTGGACTGCCAGCCCTGCCCAGCTGGAGAGTGAAGGCGAGGCCATGACCAGGAACCAGAGACCACCTGAGCGGAGTGACCGGGGACAAGTCCTTCTCCCTCTCTGCTCCCCTCTCAACCCTCAACTGAAGGGGCAGGTTGATGGGTGCCTCTCCCTTTCACCCTGATGGGTTCCCAGGCTGGGCCCCAGTCCGGGCCCCAGGCCCTGCCCTCTAGAGCAGTGGCTCTCAACCTATGGGTCGCGACCCCTTTGGGGATCAAACGACACTTTCACAGGGGTCGCCTAAGATATGGGAAAACGCAGGTATTTACATTATAATTCATAACAATCGCAAAATTACAGTTATGAAGTGTGGTTGGGGGTCACCACAACATGAGGAGCTGTATTAAGGGGTCGCGGCATTAGGAAGGTTGAGAACCGCTGCTCTAGGGGGACAAGAGGCCCCGCCAGCTCACCGGGAAGACTCCTGCTTGTAAATGTCGATGATGTTCTCCACCAGCAGGTTTCGCTGCAGGCCGTAGACGCCGTGCCGGTCCAGGACCACCTCGTGCCGGCAGGAGGGGCAGCGGAAACGGCCCCCCGCAGACACGGTGGTGGAGCCCCGGGATTGCCACAGGGGGTTCGAGGCCTGTGGAGGCGGGGAGGGTGAGAGAGCGGGCACCATGAGGCCTGAGGGAACTGGGAAGCAGGGGGGAGAGAGATGGGGTGGGAGAGGAGGGCATCAGCCCTTTTCTATGGCTCGCCCTCCTCTGAGAGCAGCTCAGGCGGGGTGGCCATTTCCATTTTGCTTCCCACCTTTATTTCATTACCCAGCCCACCTCGGTGAGTGTCCCTGCACCCACAGCCTCACGTAGACCAAGGCCTCCTCAGAATGGGATCTCCCCACAGGGGCCCAGCTTGGAGCCGTGAGGTGACATTGACCTTGGAGGGAGGCTCAGGCAGGAAATGGACGTTAAGTGATGCTGTCCGTGTCCTCCAGCCTGGGCTCTCCCGGGCCACTTCTGAGGGAGATGCCCGGCAGCTCTAGCTCCGGGCAGGGGCTCCAGCAGAGACAGGTGCCAGGGATTCTGGGAAATCACTCCAGGGGCCGGGAGCCAGGAGTTCTGGGTTCTTTTGCTGCTCTTGACCCTCTGTTCTGCGATGTACATTTGGACAAGTGTGCCCCAGGCCGCAGACAAATGGCTCAGAGTTGAGGAGGTGGTCACCTGACCCAAGCTAGACCTAGCAAACCTTCCGTCTGGGTGCCTGGAATTGAGACAGAACCCGAGGTGGCTAGACCACGTGCGGCCTTGGAACGGAAAAGACCTGTGGTGTCGGGCTACGGGTTGATGAGGTGACATTGTGGCCACCCCAAAATGTTGTGCAAGCAGGAACAGAAAGTGTGTGGGCTCAGAAACTGTGGACAGAGAAGGCTGGTCTGTAGAGAAGACCAGAGTCTATTTGTGGAGAGCCGCAGAGATGAAACTCTGGTAGAGACTGCTTGTTGTTCCTCGACTTCACCTCTTCTTGAATAATGGAGCCTCTGAGATTCTGGCAAGACACGTGGAATAAAGAACATGTGTCTGCCTGGCTGGCGTGGCTCAGTGGCTGAGCCTCGACCTATGAACCAGGAGGTCATGGTTCAATTCCCGATCAGAGCACATGCCCGGGGTTGTGGGCTTAATCCTCAATAGGGAACATGCAGCAGGTGGCCAATCAATGATTCTCTCTCTTTATTGATATTTTTTATCTCTCCCTCTTCCTTCCTCTCTGAAATCAATTAAAAAGAAAGAAAGGAAGGAAGGAAGGAAGGAAGGAAGGAAGGAAGGAAGGAAGGAAGGAAGAAAAGAGCCCCAACCGGTTTGGCTCAGTGGATAGAGTGTCAACCTGCAGATTCAAGGGTCCCAGGTTCAATGCCAGTCAAGGGCATGTACCTTGGTTGCAGGTACATCCCCAGTAGGGGGCGTGCAGGAGGCAGCTGATGGATGTTTCTTATTGATATTTCTAACTCCCTTTCCCTTCCTTTCTGTAAAAAATCAATAAAATATATATTTTTGAAAAAGAACATGTGTCCAAACCTCCGATCCAGCTGGGTGTGGGCAAGAGACTGTGTTCTGGCCAATGGGGTGCAGATAGAAATGTTTTTGTGCCATTTCTAGGGCGTGTGCTCACTGATGCGACGTCACAGGGCCTTAACTCTGTTCATGTCAATAAGCCTACCATGAAATCGCTTTCGGTTCCTGTCATTTCATTTAAAGTTTCAGAACCTATTCCAACGGTACGCGAAGAGTTACTGTGTCTTTGACGGGAGAGGCCTGCCCATTCCTCCTCCCTCCTTCCTGCTGATGGACATGGAAATAGAATGGCGCATGTGGAAGCAGCGTCCTGAGCCACGCGCTGAGAATGGCACCGAGATAAAAGGAGTGTCCCCGATGCGGCAGTCCAGGACGAGGCAAAGGGAAGGTTAAGTAAAGAATTCACTGCCCCCATACTTGCACTTGAGAGAAAAAAACAAATCTTTAACTTCTTGAAATGATGGTTATTTTGGGTTTTCTGGCACTTTCAGCAGAATCTAATCCTAATCGGCTGGAAAACCGCACACTCCTAGGGAGTAATAGGGAGACTTCGTGCATTTCCTGCAGTTGGGTTTCTGTCAACCCTCCAAATCAGCGGTTCTCAACCTGTGGGTCGAACGACCCTTTCACAGGGGTCGCCTAAGACTATTGGAAAACACCTATTTCCCATGGTTTTGGGAACCAACACACCGCTCCTCGGTGTAGCAAAGTGTAGCAATGTAGTTTACTGTTGTCCTATGAAGACTGTTACCCATGCTACACCACGACTCAAGACAACATTTCATTTATTTGTAATTAGAAATGAATATTTCACAATATACAATTACATATTGTTTTTGTGATTAATCACTATGCTTTCATTATGTTTCATTTGTAACAACGAAAATACATCCCGCCTATCAGATATTTACATTACAGTTCATAACAGTAGCAACATGACAGCTATGAAGTAGCAACGGAAATAATTTTATGGTTGGGGGTCACCACCACATGAGGAGCTGTCTTAAAGGGTCGGGGCATTAGGAAGGTTGAGAACCGCTGCTCCAAATCCTCAGGTCCCTTAGGTGTGTGCAGTAGCAGCCTGTGACCCCTAGAGGGCACCCGAGTCCAGAGTCCGGGTGGATCCTCTGGTAGCAAGAGATGTGGGCCAGGTGGGAACGTGGCCCAGTGGTGAAGGGGACAGACAGCCTGTCTTGAGGAGAGTGACTGGCATGTTACAAATATCTCGCGTTTTTTTATGTTTTATTTTTTTGGGGGGAGGATTTCTTGAGCATTCTAAGAAGCTAATGATCATACAGTTGGAACAAATTAGTTTTGAGATTATCCAAAGCTGCGTCTGTCTTTCTCAGTGACTAGATTATATGAATGTTGATTTTAGTTTAGTTGTGAGTTAAAGTATAAAATCACTGGGCTTTTATTTATTTATTTTTATTATTTTTTAAAATATATTTTTATTGATTTTTTTTTTACAGACAGGAAGGGAGAGGGATAGAGAGTTAGCAACATCGATGAGAGAGAAACATGCATCAGCTGCCTCCTACACATCCCCCGCTGGGGATGTGCCCGCAACCAAGGTACATGCCCTTGACCGGAATCGAATCTGGGACTCCTTAGTCTGCAGGCTGACGCTCTATCTGCTGAGCCAAACCAATCAGGCTAAAATCACTGGGCTTTTACTATTTAGAATCCAAGTGAGTGAAGAGGCCTCTCAGCCTGTAAGCTCTGCAGGGATCTTACTTCACTTTTGTGGATGAAAACAAAGGGGTTCGAAGGCAAGTTAACCTCACAGGGTGACCTGACCATAAATTGTAACTGGGCACGGGTCATGGCGGTAGGCACGCCTCTGGCATATAACTTTTATAGTAAAAGGCTTATCTTTGCCTTCAGCAAGCCCTGTCTGCTGTTCTTGTGCATCTAGGTTAACATACCTTTCAAGCCACAATGGAGAGAGAGAGACAGAGAGAGAGAGAGAGAGAGAGAGACAGAGAGAGAGAGACAGAGAGAGAGAGAGAGATTCATAATCTTAACTATCCTGTAATCCAAACATTACCTTGCCTTTTCCACCTCCATTCCCTCCTTAATTTTATTATTATTTTTAAATGCATTTTTATTGATTTCAGAGAGGAAGGGAGAGATAGAAACATCAGAGAAAATCATTGATGGGCTGCCTCCTGCACGCTCCCTGCTGGGAACTGACCCAGCAACCCAGGCATATACCCTTGACTGGAATCAAACCCAGGACCCTTCAGCCCATAAACTGACATTCCATCCACTGAGCCAAAGAGCTCCCTCCTTAATTATATATATATAATTTTTTTTTACAGAGAGGAAGGGAGAGGGATAGAGAGCCATGAGAGAGAGACATCGATCAGCAGCCTCCTGCACGCCCCCCACTGGAGATGTGCCCGCAACCAAGATACATGCCCCTGACCGGAATAGAGCCTGGGTCTCTTCAGTCCGCAGGCCAACGCTCTATCCACTGGGCCAAACTGGTTTCGGCTCCCTCCTTCATTTTAAATGAAGCTGCAAAAATGTTATTTTCTGGAGCATTTGAGACCTGTTTCCTGGCATATGTCATCAGTTTGGCTCAAATAAACTCTCAGAAAAATTCTCCACAGATTTCAATGTTTCTTACGTCAACACTTTGATTAGCTGGTGAGGAGTCTATAAAGATGTTTAGTAAATGTCTGAATGATTTTAAAAAATAGTCCTATTCTCAAGCCTTGGCCCAGAGCAAAGGCAAACTCTTTGTACCCTCTCTCTGCCACCTCCCTCCCTCAGTGTTCCCTTCCTCTGTACTCATTATTCAACAGTCAGCACCTGTTTTAAGTAGCAAGCACTGTGCTTTCCAGACATTATTGAGTTTAATCCCCCAGACTTCCTTGTACAGATGGTGGGGATGAACACGTGCCCCCTAACTTAGACTACAAGAGTTATAATGATAGGGGTTAACATCTACCGAACACTTACTTTCCGTCAGGCTTTGCTCTAAGTCAGCGGTTCTCAACCTGTGGGTCACAACCCTTTGGGGGTCGAACGACCCTTTCACAGGGGTCGCCTAAGACCATCAGAAAACACATATTTCCCACGGTCTTAGGAACCAACACACCACTCCTTGGTGTAGCAAAGTGTAGCCATGTAGTTTACTGTTGTCCTATGAAGACTGTTACCCATGCTACACCACGATTCAAGACAAAATTTCATTTATTTGTAATTAGAAATAAATATTTCACAATATATAATTACGTATTGTTTTTGTGATTAATCCCTATGCTTTAATTATGTTCAATTTGTAACAACGAAAATACATCCTGCCTATCAGATATTTACATTACAGTTCATAACAGTAGCAAAATTACAGCGATGAAGTAGCAACGGAAATAATTTTATGGTTGGGGGGTCACCACCACATGAGGAGCTGTATTAAAGGGTCGCGACATTAGGAAGGTTGAGAACCACTGCTCTAAGTCCTTCTATTTGTATGAACTCGTTTAATCCTCATGTCCACCGTATGAAGTGGGTTCCACTCAGCCCCATTTCAAAGAGAGGAAACTGTAGCCCAGACGAGTTCAATACATTGCACCTGGCGATCGGCTAATCGGTGGCAGAGCCAATATTTGAACTCATGGCACCCTGACTCCAGAGTCCATCCTCATAATCCAGATACCACACTTTCCGTTCCCACATTAACCTGTATGAGTTTCAGGTAAAACAGATCTTAGTCGAGGTCATGAAAGGCCAAACACCGAGCTTTCACCAGTGACAGAAGCAACGGCCTAAAATCCAACTGCAGCTTGAAGTGAGCTGAGCAGAGACAAACACATGGTGACGCCTCAAATCCAAACCTCGGTGCTAGGGAGCGTGGACGGGCCCATCTGGCAACTAGAATGACCTGCTTGTCGGTGAAAAGGAGAGGCAATAGCTCAGACCTTGGGGAGACCGCCTCCCAGGGATGTCCGCCTGCCTTCAGAGAGAGTAATTCAGCCTAACTACACCGAGGCACTCAGCTGTCTGCTGATCCCAGTTGTACCCCTCTCTTCGCCAGAGAAGCCAAAGGACTGAACAGAGACGGCCTCCCAGTGATAACCCCCAGCCAGCAGTTTGCCGCTCGGAGGACCGAGGAAGAAAGCGAGGCAAATGGCAGGGTAAGCAAAGAATTCACTGTCAGCATCCGATAAAACCAGCCCATTCCAAGAGCAGTGACAGGTCCAAGGGGTCTCACAGGAGACGGAAGCCAAGATAGTGCACAGAGAACAGGGACAAGGAAGCATGACAAGCGAAGGACAGAGGAGGAACACACTTTGGGAGAAGCATTGCCCCAAGAAATAGTACAATTTCAGTAAAACCTTTATATATATATATATATATATATATATATATATATATATATATGTGTGTGTGTGTGTGTGTGTGTGTGTGTGTGTGTGTGTGTGTATAAAATTAATTTTTTAGAGAGAGGAAGGGAGAGGGATAGAGAGTTAGAAACATCGATGAGAGAGAGACATCTATCAGCTCCCTCCTGCACACCCCCTACTGGGAATGTGCCCACAATCAAGGTACATGCCCCTGACTAGAATCGAACATGGGACCTTTCAGTCCACAGGCCGACGCTCTATCCACCGAGCCAAACCAGTTTCGGCAGTATAACCTTTTGAAGGAAGTAAAGAGAACAGTACCTTTGACCAAAGAAGAGAGATAAGTGATGGGAGCTGGAGAAGGACAGTGAGTGGGCAGAATTAAGGAAATAAATGGAGCAACGTATTTTAGCAACAGAGAAACAAAACGTGCATCTGACACGGAAGGAGCTAGAATCCGTGGCGCTGAACCAAGTTACATGGATTGTGTAAAACAACAGAGACAGAGTTTGCAGGACTACGTGATCCGA
The DNA here is from genome assembly GCA_004026805.1 of Lasiurus borealis. NCBI lineage: Eukaryota > Metazoa > Chordata > Mammalia > Chiroptera > Vespertilionidae > Lasiurus > Lasiurus borealis. The sequence continues at coordinate 35,622 of PVJN01006202.1, read as the reverse complement.
TAGAGATGAACCTTGCGGACATTATCTGCTAACTGAAGTGTCTGACATAAAAGGACAAATATGATATGCTCCCTCTGACGTGAGGTACCTGGAATAGTCTAATCGTGAAGACAGAAAGTAGAACGGTGCTTGGCAGGGAGGGGGGAAGGGGGATGGGGAGTTACTGTTTAATAGGAGTTACTGTTTGGGAAAGTGAAGAAGTTGTGGAGATGGATGGATAGTGGTGATGTTTGTGAACCACGTGAATATTCTTTTATTTATTTTTTTAATCCTCACCTGAGGATATTTTCCCATTGATTTTTAGAGAGAGTGGAAGGGAGGGGGAGAGACAGAGAGAGACACATCGATTGGTTGCCTTACACATGTCCGCTGATGGGGTAGGGGTTTGGGGGAAGGGACTGGGAGGGAACTCACAACCCTAACTCAGGTACATGCCCTGGACCAGGAATCAAAACGGAGACCTTGCCATGTGCTCTAACCACTGCACACACTGGCCTTTTTAAATTTTTCTTAAATTTTGTAATTTCCAAATTTTGTACAAGCACTTTAGGGTTTGTGGAGGAAAAACCCTTTTCTTTTTTATTTTATTTATTTATTTTTTAAAAATATTTTTTTTAATTGATTTTTTACAGAGAAGAAGGGAGTGGGATAGAGAGAAACATCAATGAGAGACATCTATCAGCTGCCTCTTGCATGCCCCCTACTGGGGATGTGCCCGCAACCAAGGTACATGCCCTTGACCAGAATCGAACCTGGGACCTTTCAGTCCGCAGACCGACGCTCTATCCACTGAGCCAAACTGGTTTCGGAACCCTTTACTTTTTTAAAATGCCATGATCAGGGCTGACGTGAGAGAGAAGGGGGCATAAAGTGCCTTAAAAGAACCAAGAGAAAACGCTCCTTGTAAAGAACTGTTAGTTCAAGGCAGGGGTGTATCAGAAGACACTGGGTAGACAGGTAACAGGAGACGGTAGTTAGGAGTTTCAGGAGACCAGAGAGACCCTGGGAGGTTATTACAAATGGGGACAGGGGAGAGGTTACAGCTCAGCTCAGCTGGGAAGCGAGTGCAGCAGTCAATGTAAGTCTGCCTCCCCCAGAGGGGGGCAGCAGATACGGAATCAGGACAGCCAGTCCCTTGGATGTGGGAGGGCTGAGGGGAGAGGAGGGAGTCACAGACAACACTGGCATTCCGAGCCTGGGTGCCTGGGTACTTAACCTGGGACCACGGCCCCCAAATGATCCACGGCTAGAATTCAAGTGGCCAGTGAATCAGATGGAGAAACAAAATCGCAGCTATTTCCACCTTCGGCAGCACCTGGGCCTTTCCTCAGTGATGAGGGCAGTTGTAGTGGTATTTTAGCAACAGAATCATAGGTGTGGTCGGTCACATTACAGGTGTTGACCAAGTCTCCAAAAATAACTGACGCTCAGCACTGCTTCTAAGCTGAGGAGTTATTGGGCCCACTGCGCCATCTCATTACTTAATGTGTTAGTCAGAAAGCACATGGATTCCCCTAAAGTCCTAGTTATTTTGGTATTTATTCCAGTGTTTCCCAAGCTTTTTTTTTTTTTTTCTCATTACTGTCCCTTCCAGGAGCTTTTGTAGACAATTCCCCCCCAGTCACTAACTCCTCCCCTTTACATTTTAATACCACAAATCTGAAAAACTCAAAGATTTACAGAAGCAAAGAGTAGAAAGGTGGTTGCCAGGAGGTGAGGATGGAGAAACGGGAAGATATTGGTCAAAAGGTAATCATTTCCGTTGTTATAAGGTGAATACATTCTGGAGGTCTGATGTACAGCATGGTGAGTACAGTTAATAATACTATATTGTTTGCTTGGCATTTGCTGAGACCACACACACACACACACACACACACACACACACACACACACGGTACCTAGGTGAGGTGACAGGTTAACTAGCTTGATGGTGGTAATCATTTCACAATGTATACATATATCAAATGACCTCAGGGTGCACCTTAAATAGATATACTTTTTGTCCATTTGCACCTTGCTAAAGCTGGGGAGGGAGGGATCTTATATAAAAACAAAAATAAATAAATTAAAAATAAGATCACTATTAAAAAAAATTTCAATACCACAGATGTACTTGGAGCAACATCGCCCCCATTGAGAATGTGCGAGAATGCATGCTGAGGTCTAAGAATTGGTTTTCTCTATGATCATCTGGATTTTATTTTATGCATTTAAAAGACACTTATTTTTTCAAAACCACACACACCTTGTCTTTAAAAAGGGTCCCTAACAATAAAAAACCGGTTTGGCTCAGTGGATAGAGCGTTGGCCTGCAGAATGAAAGGTCCCAGGTTTGATTCTGGTCCAGGGCATGTACCTGGGTTGCGGGCACATCCCCAGTGGGGGGCGTGCAGGAGGCGGCTGATCAATGTCTCTCTCTCATTGATGTTTCTAACTCTATCCCTCTCCCTTCCTCTCTGTAAAAAATCAATAAAAAATATTTAAAAAAATAGAAATAAAAATAAATAAATAAATAAATAACAAAAAAGGGTCCCCAGGCTCCCCAAACTGACCAGCAGTCCTGGCACTAGAAGAGATGGCTTCCTGCCCTGAGAGTGAGGCTCTGCCTGTCCTCCTCACCGACAGGAATTCTGTGCCGGGAAGTTTGATGGCAACCAACCTGAATCCGTCTCCGCAGCGGGTGGCCTCACGTTGGGCTAAAGGGCCGGCAGCTGCTATCCATTAGCAAAACCCGACTTTTTGCTCCTGTTTGTCTTTCTGTTCCCAGATTAAGAAATAACTGATGGCTTCTGTTGGCCACATAAACGTCCTTGTTCTTTCCTTTCGGCGCACACCGTAAGGCGCTGTAAACCAGGGAGCTAGCACCCCGGGAAAATCTCATGTGCCAGCGAGGTGATGTATACAGGAAATTCCATCACTGCGGGAAACAGAACACCGAGGCTTATGTCCCTACGCCGTCCCTTTGTTTGTGTGACTGCAGCCGATTCCCTGCGTTCTCCCCATAAAATGGTAATAACACCCATTCTGCCTCGCTCCGAATCACGCATGTGATTATAAAGCACTGCTCTAGACCTTAATGATATAGGGCCGCGCAGAACCACAGGGCCTGAAATAACTGTTCTTTCTTCACGGAGAAGAATAACATGGAATAAAACAAATAAATGGAATGTCATCCTAGGTGATATTCAAGGCTCCTATGTGGCATACATGCCATGTGTGGTCACTCTTTTATTTATTTATTTTAAAATATATTTTTATTTTATTTTTTTACAGAGAGGAAGGGAGAGAGATAGAGAGTTAGAAACATCAATGAGAGAGAGACATCGATCAGCCGCCTCCTGCATAGCATACCTCCTATTGGGGATGTGCCCGCAACCAAGGTATGTGCCCCTTGACCAGAATCGAACCTGGGACTTTTCAGTCCGCAGGCTGACGCTCTATCCACTGAGCCAACCGGTTTTGGCGCGTGGTCACTCTTTTAGACTCTGTGGCACCTTCTATTTCCTTGGCAGCATTTCAGAGCATCGAATGGAAATGTTCCATCTAGAAAGAGGCTTTGTGAATGCAGTTACTCTAGCAAGTCTATCCTTATGTCAGAATGTTCTCCTTCTTCCCTTGCCACCCAGCGTGATGCTGATTTGGGATACTGGCCCCCCATGCAAGGTGGGGAGGGGGAGCATTGGGGTGTTGGAGGCATTCTCCCCCAAAGACTAATAGTGGGCCCCGCTGGTCCTCGGAGCCCACCGTGGGTACCCGAGAGAAACCAGGCATTTGGAGACAAGTCGAAGAGCCTTAGGAAGCCAGGTGTTGACAAACGCTAAGGTGCGGGTGGGGGAGTGAGCGGAGAGGAGGGCCAGCTCTGCCTGACGGAACCGAGCAGAGAGCCCAGCACTAGGGCCCTGCGAGGGGACGCTGGCTGCACGGAAGACGGGTCAGCAGAAGAGGGACTCACGGTAAGACCCTAGCGATGGAATGGAAAGGCCTTAAAAAGGAAATCCATGCAAAACCGGTTTGGCTCAGTGGATAGAGCGTCGGCCTGGGGACTGAAGGGTCCCAGGTTTGATTCTGGTCAAGGGCACGTACATTGGTTGTAGGCACATCCCCAATAGGGGAAAGCGGCTAATCGATGTCTCTCTCTCATTGATATTTCTAATGCAGAAAACGGCTAATCGATGTCTCTCTCTCATTGATATTTCTAACGCTCTATCCCTCTCCCTTCTTTTCTGTAAAAAATCAATAAAATATATTTTTTTAAAAAAATGCAAATCCGCCCTGACTGGTTTGGCTCAGTGGATAGAGCGTCAGCCTACAGACTGAAGGGTCCCAGGTTGGATTCCGGTCAAGGGCACATGCCTGAATTTCGGGCTTGATCCCCAGTGGGGGGTGTGCAGGAGGCAGCCAATCAATTATTTTTTCTCATCATTGATGTCTTTATCTCTCTCTCCTTCTCCCTTCTTCTCTGAAATCAATAAAGAAATATATTTTTTTAAAAAAGAAATCCATAATAATTCTTGAACTTACAAAATCAGATGGTTAGAATTACAAGGATGTTCACGATCGGTTTAAATCATCCTTTCATCTGTTTCATGTGTGTGAGAACAGAGGCGGGAAGGGGTGAGGTAGCTGATTGCCCTCACCTGGCAAATTAAGGAAGAAACTGGCCTGAGGAGACCCCAGGAATGCTACGTTCCGGTCTAGGTTTTGGTTCCCCTACATCAAGGTCCTTCCCTGGAGTCAGTAAGATCTCTAACCCCTTGTTTCAAGGTCAGTTTGACTCACAAAATTTCAACAAATCCAATTCTCACACAGGAGAGGGGCCCAGCCGGTGCCCTCAGGAGCAGGTGGGAGTGGTCAAGGAGGCAGGCCTGGCCTGATAACAACAGGTCTTAACAGTTAACCCGTAAAGAACTAGAATTTGGCCAAAACCGGTTTGGCTCAGTGGATAGAGCATCGGCCTGTGGACTGAAAGGTCCCAGGTTCGATTCCGGTCAAGGGCATGTATCTTGGTTGCGGGCTCATCCCCAGTGGTGGGCATGCAGGAGGCCGCTGATCAATGTCTCTCTCTCATCGATGTTTCTAATTCTCTATCCCTCTCTGTAAAAAAATCACTAAAATATATTTAAAAAAAAAAAGAACTGGAGTTCAGGGAGGAGGGACAAACACCTAGGCCATCTCCCTCCCTGACCTCCCTGTGTGAGAGGAGGAGGCTCCTGTCTTGATCTCTCCCTAGATGGACGTCCTCCAGAAAAGCTGCTCCTGACCCATCTTCTCGCAAGGCCTTCTGGTTGTTCAGACACAACAGGCTGCAGCTCATACACCAGTGCCCACAGCAAAGCCGGGGGCAAGAGTAAAAATAGACGGAAGGCTTGCTTTAAAGTAGTTCAGGAGCAGAGTTTACAAATACAGAAACACAAGGGAAGATGTTTGTGTCAAACTCCCACATCAAAAGCTTTCTTCTAGTCAAAATGCTTGGTAGCTGAGTGGGTGCAGGTGGGAGTGAGGGAGGGACAAGTTAAAGGGGGCGATGTTTAAATTGAGAGAGAAAGAGAAAGAGAAATTACAGTTCTAATGAAAACTAGTTAAACCATAATGAAACTATGTAAAAATATGGGTCAAGGGCTTGAAAGTAATAGACAAACATGAAAATAATTGTGTTGGGGGGGGTAGGATTATGGATGATTCCCTCCCAAACCCTCATTACTATTGCACATTTTCAATTAAGCCTTTTAACTTTTAAAATATTTTTCCTGGCTTTAGTTTTACCTGCTGCTATAAAATCACAATTCCCTAAAATTCTTGTTTGTTGGTTTTGAGAACAGCAAAACACTGAACCCCATCTAAATTTAGAGGACTGATTAAATACAGGGTGTCTCCCAAAATGTATATCCACTTTAATTATTATTAATTTCAATGAGTTAAATTGGATGCTTCTTTCATTGGAAATATCAACTGAACTATCAGCTGTTAAGTGAATATATATTATATATATTTACATATATATATATATATTTCAGAGAGAAAGGGAGAGGGAGAGATAGAAACATCAATGATGAGAGGGAATCATTTATTGCCCCCTACTGGGGATTGAGCTTGAAATCCAGGCTTGTGCCCCTGGCCAGAATCAAACCCTGGACCCTTCAGTCCGCAAGCTGATGCTCTATCCACTGAGCCAAACCTGCTAGGGAAGAATATACATTTTTGGGGACACCTTGTAGACTGTGGTCCAGTCATAACAATGGAACACCACACAGCCTTTTGAAAAGGGGTGGGAGGAAGAAAAACATGAGTCTGAATGTGTGGATATGGAATAGCTGCCAAGAAAGAGTACGTGAACAAAGGCAGGTGTAGGATAATGAGTCTAGTTTAAATATATGTGTACTAGAGCCTGACTGGTTTGGCTCAGTGGAGAGATCATCGGCCTGCAGACTGAAGGGTCCCAGGTTCAGTTCCAGTCAGGGGCATGTACCTTGGTTGCAGGCACATCCCCAGTAGGGGGTGTGCAGGAGGTAACTGACCTATTTTCCCCTCATCGATGTTTCTAACTCTCTATCCCTCTCCCTTCCTCTGTAAAAAAAACCCCATTAAGATATATTTAAAATAAATAAATAAATATATGTGTACTAGAGGCCTAGTGTACAAAATTTGTGCACGAGTGGGGTCCCTCCGCCTCGCTGGTGCTGGGTGCTGACCAGGGTCATCTTACCCAGTCCCGACTGGGGCAGATTGGGGCTGGTGGCCAGGGAGGGACCATAGGAGTGTGTCTGGTCCTGCCTTGCCCAGTCCCAATCAGCCGGACCCCAGCAGCAAGCTAACCTACCAGTCTACCCCTCGGTGGTCAATATAGTGACATCACAGTGACCAGCTGGTGGACCGCTCAGTTGGACACTTATAGCATATTAGGCTTTTATATATAGAGATTCACACATCCACGCACTTGTGCCTATTCATGGAAATTTTCTGGAAGACCATCAAGAACGCCGGTAATGGCTACTTCCATCTGGAGTGGGGAGCCGAGCTGAGGCGGAGATTTACTTTTTATGATGTAAATTTCCATACTGTTTTAAAAAAAAAAGTGTGAATGTGTGTGTGTGTGTGTGTGTAATATAATATACTGGCATCACTTTTATAAGTTCTATTAACTTTCTAGGCAAATGTTCTCAGGGTATTTTTCCTAAGTGGCTTGAAGAGAGAGAAAAATAAAAAGTCCTATTCTCGTCCCTATACTTAGAAAACAGACAATCTGATTAGGTCTAGAGTTGTCAAAATGTGGAGGCAACGTGTGAAGAAACGAAATATGCTCATCTTTCAGAGGGAGGCCCGCCGAGAGGAACAGACACCGGCGCAGCCGCAGAACTGGGTCAGCCTCCCACCAGCCCGGCCCAAATAAAGCAGCGAGAAGCCAGCTGTCCCGTCTCCTCCGCTCCGAGGCCCCGGGGGCTCTGCTCTTGGGAAGACCCACAGGACCACCCTGCAAGCCCTAAGCACCGCATCGTCCCGCCAGCACCCGGCACCGGGTGGGGCCAGAGCATCCCCAGCTCTCTCAGGGGACCATCCCCAGGCCAGGACTCCAGAGCCTCCAGGAATGAGAGCAGGTATGCCTGGATGCTGAGGACGGCCTTGAGCAGGGAGGTCACGCCAACATCTGGCCTCCCGTGCCTGCGTCCCCTTGCCCTAGGGTACTGCGGGCATCGCTTTTTTTAAAAAAATATGTTTTATTGATTTTTCACAGAGAGGAAGTGAGAAGGATAGAGAGTTAGAAACATCGATGAGAGAGAGACATCAATCAGCCACCTCCTGCACACCCCCCACTGGGGATGTGCCCAAAACTGAGGTACATGCCCTGACTGGAATCAAACCTGGGACCTTTCAGTCTGCAGGCCGATGCTCTATCCACTGAGCCACACCGGTTTTGGCTGCGTGCATCACTTTAATACCCGCACCGCCTTTTACAGACCGGTACAACGGTAGCCTCACACTCCAAACTCCCATCGGCTTTTCCCATATGTCCGGCTCTCACAAAAGGATGTTTCCTTCTAAATTCACGAGAAGGGAAGGCCAAGTCTTTTGGGCATTTCCGTCCTGGGCGTCTCAGTGGGAAAGATGTTCAGAGACGTCCTCAGACCCAGGCAAAGACCTAGAGGGGCGAGGCAGAGCCTCTGGTACGTGATTCAGTGCCCAGGTTAGGGAGGACTAGACTGACAGGGATAATCACTGGCTCTGAGATCTTCCGGAGCCAGATAGACTCACAGAGAACCCAGACCGTGGTCGGCAAACCGCGGCTCGCGAGCCACATGCAGCTCTTTGGCCCCTTGAGTGTTCTAACGCCACTTCTTCAAAATAGACTCATCAGGCTGAAAACCGACTTCTGCGTGTGGGCCACAAAGTTTCCCTCGCACTGTAGGTGCGCGCCTGCACATGGTATTTTGTGGAAGAGCCACACTCAAGGGCCCAAAGAGCCACATGTGGCCCGCGAGCCGCGGTTTGCCAACCACTGGACTAGGAGATGGGCACGGGGCTCGATGGGAAGCTGGCAGGGAAGGAAGGCTAGGGGGCTGGGCATCAGCGAAGATGGAAGACCGCCGAGTGTGGCCGGGTTTAGGGAGCCCGTTACTGCCCCTCCACACAGGCAGCCCCAAAGACCTTAAAGGGGAAGCGTTTTCTTGGTTAAGTTCAAAATCACTGTGCAACTTCCTCATCCTTTCTGATACCCATGAAGAATGATGTTCCTGAGGTCCCTTATCACTGCCACGGCTACTACGCAAGCCATTCAGAGTTTTCACTTCATTAGCAAGAGGGGTGTGTGTGTGTGTGTGTGTGTGTGTGTGTGTGTGTTCCCCCCTTTTCTGAACTTGGCCCTGTTTTGTAGATCACCGAACCCGCACCAGTGACAGGGCCAGAAAGAAAGCCTGTTTGTAAACCCTCCTATTATGTGCTGCTCTTCCTTTCGAAACCGGTAGCTAAAATGATGACACCTGCGGATTTGACTGGGTCCGCTCTGCCCCGTGACCACATGTCACCCCAAACAGGCTGTGTTTCCGGGAAGTAACACTCATTCTCGGCCTCCTCTCAAAGGCACCTCAATCCTTTGGACCCAGCGGGCCCCTTGGTGACTAGTCAGGAGCGGGGCACGGGCCTGGCTCTTTCAAGGGGGGAGACTCCCCGGCCCCCTGCCCACTGTCTAACTCTGCCGCCCCAGCCCGGAGGTGCCCGGCTTTGCGCTGGTTCCCCTGCCATCGTGACCTTGTGACATTTCACACTCTCAATGCCATTTCCTGCCAATGTTCCTCAATCAGAAACTCCGAGCTGGAGTGCGGAGTCCGGTGCGGACTCCTAAGCAGCCTGGGGCGGGACCACCTCCCTCCTCTTTCCCACGGGTCTTCCTTCCTCTGTCCACCCCACCGTCCCAGCTGCTGCCCCAGCCCAGGCTGACCGCGCAGCCCGCAGAGCAGCTGCTGACTCATGCTTACTCTGGGTCTCCCAGAACCCCGGCTCTTCTTCGGCCCTGCAGCCAGGACAGCCACCACCCAGGACAGCCACGGCCCGTCCCATAGAGCACTCTCCCCCTCGCCTGCAGGAGGTGGGGTGTGTGTGCTGAGCTCTGATGGGAAGTCTCCCACAGGGGGTGCAGGGGTTGTGCTGAGCTCTGAAGGGAAGTCTCCCACAGTCCCCCCGCGCCCCCGCCCCCGGGCCCACCTGGAAGACGTCGTTGGCGCACTTGCGGCACAGGTTGTGCTGGCAGGGCAGGATCACCACCGGCTTGGAGAACATCTCCAGGCAGATGGGGCAGATGAGCTGCTTCTCCAGGTTGTCCATGCTGTGCGCATCCCCGAGCAGCGGCTTGAAGCCCACCGCGAAGTTCATCCCCTCAGCGATCGGGCCCACGGGGGCCTCGCCCGGACCTGGCCTTCCCTCGCTGCCTCTGGAACCTGCCTCCTCCGCCTTCGTCTGGGGGTTCCCTCTGCTCTCTGTGAACCCTCACTCTTCAACTGGCTCTGCTCTCTCTGCTGTCCCTTCCTCTCACGACGGGCCGGGCCGCCGTGGGCTTAGCTGTCTGCGGACCCTGGCCCTCTCCTCCCTGCTCGCCCGGCAGCCACGCACCGGCGGCTTTCTCCGGCCCTCACTCCCTGCTCGTCCCTGGGACTTTCTCCTTCTGTTCCCCACGGACCTCTCCTTCGCTCTGCAGGCAGCGCCGTGTGTGTGTGTCCCTCGCTCCCCAGAGAGCAGATTAACCGGAGGGTGGGGGTGGGGAGCCAGGGGCCTCTGTGTGACATTCCAGCTCCCGATTTAGCTCCTGTAAGGCGAGCCACAGCTGTCGCCCAACGAGTGACCCTGACTCACGCAGGGATGGGTGACTCTTGGGCAAGAGCCGCGTAGGGTGGACGGTGCGCCCTTGCTCTCACTCAGGAGCTCCTGGGAGCCCCTGAACCCCCCTCTGGCGTGGGCCCCGATTCCAGGATGGCGCCGGCCTGACCCAAGGGAAGCCAGCCTGCTGGAGAGGGACCCGCCTGGCGCAGGGAGGGAGGGTGGAGCCCGGCAGACCTACTGGCAGCCAGTGAGAGTGTCTGCCTCCCAGGCTCAGCCGGCGACCCGGCCAGCTCCCTCCAAACCCCACGCTTCAGAGCAGCAGCCCCTGAGGCTGGAGAGGCTCTGGGCCAACACTTCTGGGCACTGGTAGTTGCTTTTTCATCTTTGCCCGAGGATATTTCCCCCCCCAGTGATATTTAGAGAGAGTGGGAGGGAAGGGAAAAGACGGAGAGAAGAAACATTGATGTGAGAGAGACCCGTGGATTGGTTGCCTCCTGCACACGCCCTATCCAGGGCCAGGGACCAAGCCTACAACTGAGGCCCATGCGCCTGACCGGAATCGAACCCGGGATCCTTCAGACGCATGTTCCGGTGCTCTAACCACTGGTCCACTTTTGTTCTGGCCCAGAACTTGCTTAGGCAAAGCAGCTCTGGAGGCTAGAGCGGTGACGCCACAGCGAGAATGACCTCGGAGCTTGCCCCCGAGCGAGCATGGCATGCCGATCCAGGAACACATCCCTGGCGCCACTCCGGGGACTTCAGATTTGTTGGGAAATGGAGAGAAGCTGAGCTGGGCAGAAAGGACCGGGGACCTATTTTGAGCACCGGGGGAATTGGCCTCCAGGGACAAGTCATCAGCACACGCTCCCGGAGGCCTCGGCCCCGGCTCCACAGCGTCCCGCACGCCCCCCTCTCCGAGGCGACCGCCCTCCGCCGTGAGCACCGGTCCTCCGGGGCCTTTTCCTCCATCTGAGGCCCCGGGGGTCTTTCGGGGGCTCCACAGATGCGCCGGAATTGGACAAAAGCTCTTTTTTATTTTCTGACATTCTGCAGCCCTTCTCCCCGTCGGGAGAGACAAGTGTGAGGCGTCACCAGCCTCTGACCCTGGTGGACGGGGAATAAACAGCGGGTTGTGTGGAGGGGCCCGAGTGGGGAGAGGGTCTGTGAACGTACATTTCCCTGTCGTGGGTTTCTGCAGCAGATGCGGTGAGAGAACGGAGGCAAACGGGGCCCCGCTGGAGGGGTGCTATGCTGGCAGCCGCAGCCCCGGGACAGCCCACAAGTGGGAGAACTACCCCAGAGCCTTCTCCTCCGGCGTGGGATGAGTTGGTGACGCTGAGTGTACGGACGCCGGAAGAAGTGGGGCCAGGCCCACCCGGGGAGGTGTCCTGGCTTAGGAATGAGTCTGAGGCTGAGAGTTCCTGGCGCAGGAGGATTCATGGTGCCGAGCTCTGGCACAGGATCCACTGGCTCAGCTTTCGGGGTCTGGGTGGAGACATCACAGGGGGTCATGGGCTCAAATCCCATAGGGGGTGCTCGGGAAAAGTCTCTCACCGCCTCCTGAGACCTCTCAAGGGTAGGGATGGGGGGGTGTGTGTGTGTCTGCTCTCTGACACGGAAAGTGGGACCGGAGCTAGAAAACAGGAGTAGCGGGGCCACCGTGCGTGGCCAGGGTCGGGGACGCCGTCAGGGACGGAGAATGCATCCTCACTGGATGGCCGCCGTCAGGGCTGCTAGAGTTGGGGTTCTTACAAGAAGAGGGGCAAATCAGGGTCAGGGTCAGGGTCAGGACAGGGCCACTCGCTCCTCGCTTCAATGTGTCCGGTGGATTGGGCGGCAGGAGTCACCTCCATTGGTCAGCACCTAAGGAGAGAAGTTGACGTCTTATTAACGAGAAGGGATGAGCACTCAGGTTGTAAAGCAAGCCCCCCTCGGCAAAGCTATAAACACTTCATGGTTCATACTACAGGGCTATGAGCTTTCCTTTAAAGACTCATCTGAAATTAGTGTATAGTCTTTTTTTTTTCTTTTTTTTAAATATAGCATTTTTTTGGTGTGCTACAGAATTTTATTTTATTTTTTTAAATACAGTGGTACCTTGAGATACGCGTGCCCTAACATACGAGATTTTTGAGATACGAGCCGTCGAGCGAGCAATTTTTGCTTTGAAATACGAGCAACATTTGAGATAGGAGTCATCGCGCGGATCGGCCGGCTGCACACGACCCACCAGTTTACCGAGACTTGAGCGTCTCATAGTTTCCCACGCCTCAAGGTTACGGAACAAATTAAACTGGTATCTCGAGGTACCGCTGAATATTTTATTGATTTCTTACAGAGAGGAAGGGAGAGGGATAGAGAGTTAGAAACATTGATCAGCTGCCTTCTGCACACCCGACTGGGGATGTGCCCGCAACCAACATATATGCTCTTGACCGGAATCGAACCTGGGACCTTTCAGTCTGCAGGCCAACGCTCTATCCACTGAGCCAAACCGGTTTGGGCAGTCTTTTCTTTTTTTTAATCTACTTTTATTGATTTCAGAGAGGAAGGGAGAGGAGTCGGAGAAAGAGAGAGAGAGAGACATCAATAATGAGAGAGAATCATTGATCATTGATTGGCTGCCTCCTGCACACCCCCCTACTGGAAATTGAGCCCGCAACCCAGGCATGTGCCTTGACCGGCAATCGAACCGTGACCTCCTGGTTCATAGGCTGACGCTCAACCACAGAGCCACACCGGCTGGGCTGTATATTCTTTTCGTATCCTTTAGTTATTGCTGCATTTCAGTTTTCATACCCCACTCTTCTTCATCTTTTAAATATCTTCACTATCATTTTCTCCCCCTCTTCTAGCTTTGTTTCCTGTGATGGAATTTGAAAAACACATATATAAACAGTATTAATTTTTTTTTTTTTTTTTTAGCCTACCAGTGAGAAAACTGATGCCTTGCAGTTACACATTAGCATCCTTAGGTGGCACTGGTGTACATTCCAGTCAACTCACACTTGGAAGATTAGTGGGAGTGGACATAATCTCAGACACTTCATCTTCCTTTGGAATAAACGACATCCTCTAACTCAGTGGTTCTCAACCTGTGGGGCGAGACTCCTTAGGGGGTCGAACGACCCTCTCACAGGGGTCGCCTAAGACCATCGGAAAATGCAGATATTTACATCACGATGCATCACAGTAGCAAAATTTCATGGCTGGGGGTCACCACCCCATGAGGAACTGTATGCAAGGGTCGCGGCCTGAGGAAGGCTGAGAACCACTGCTCTAACTTGTCTTCAGCTACCGCCTTTTCTAGGTACACTCTCCCACCCAGTTCTTGACTCCCACCATTCCTTAGCTTAACTGCCCAGAGGCCAGCTTGACATCCAGACCATCAGTGTGCAGCATAAACCCTTCAGAAAACAGGTGTCTCCCCTTCTCTCCCTTCACTGCGCCCCAGTACCGACTTGAGACTCTCCTGCTTATGGGTCACGGTTTCATCCCAACCGCTGGTTCCTAATCCGCTCTTCCCGTCGTGGTCCCTGGCGGCGGCTCTCACCCGCTTGCTCATTCTGAGTGCGGACATTCTGCTGGTATCTTTTCCGCACTATGTCCTCGGAGGGCGGCTTGATGGCGCCGCAGCAAAAGCAGCAGCAGCAGCAGCAGCAGCAGCAGGTGAGCAGGATACACAGGATGACGAGTGTCTGAAAGGCAGGAAGCGATGGCCTCAGCTCCCCGCCCGCATCCTCCCAGCACCCAGAAAACGCGACACAAAGCATCTGTCCTCAGAGAGCAGGGGAAGGTGCCCTGGGTGAGGAGGGTCACCCGTTCTTCCTTATTCTTAAAGGACCAGGAAGACTAGCCAAAACCAGGGTGGCTCAGTGGATAGAGCGTTGGCCTGCGGACTGAAAGGTCCCAGGTTCGATTCCAGTCAAGGGCATGTACCTTGGTTGCAAGCACATCCCCAGTGGGGGACGTGCAGGAGGCAGCTGATCGATGTCTCTCTCTCATCGGTGTTTCTAACTATCCCTCTCTCCTCCTCTCTGTAAAAAAAAAATCAATAAAATATATATTTTTATTTTATTTATTTTTTTTAAAATATATTTTATTGATTTTTTACAGAGAGGAAGGGAGAGAGATAGAAAGTCAGAAACATCGATGAGAGAGAGACATCGATCAGCCTCCTCCTGCACACCCCACTGTGGAGATGTGCCCGCAAGCAAGGTACATGCCCCCAACCGGAATGGAACCTGGGACCCTTCAGCCTGCAGGCCGACGCTCTATCCACTGAGCCAAACCGGTCTCGGCAAAATATATTTTAAAAAAAGGACCAGGAAGACTGGTGTACCTTGAACCAACAACTATTCATGATGAAGTAGTATCTGACGCCGTCTTCACCAAAGTGGTCGTATAAATATATCCCCAGCGAGCCATGCTTGTCGTAGATCTTCCGCTTCTTATGGTCGCTCAGTATAGCGTGCGCTGTGTTGATCTCTTTGAATATTTCTGCTGCTTGAGCGTCCCCGGGATTCTTGTCTGGGTGATACCTCAAGGCCAGCCTCCTACCAAGGCAACATCCAAAGAGGGGCGGGGTGGGGAGAGCACAGGGAGTAGCTGGGGAGCGAGGGTGAGGATGCAAGGCAGGGAGAGGTTTCTAGATAGTGACGAAGAAACCCCTCCAATGTCCACCGTTGGATGTGGTGCAAAGGCTGGAGGCAAGCCGGCCCAGTCCAAACTCCTCCCCACACCACACTGAAGAGGACAGCCCCCAAGTGGGTTTTCTAAAGCAGCTAGAGAGCCGAGGAGGAAGAAAGGGGGGAAAGGGGTTTGAGGGCTCCCTGAGGGGCGGAGGTCTGAACCTGTAGGCCTTCTTTATTTCGTCGGGCGTGGCGCCCTTCTTCAGCTCCAGCACCGCGTACAGGGTGGTCCCAGTTCTGGACAGGCGGCGGGCCGCTTCATCCACGTGAGTCATGGTCCCGTCAAGTGAGAACGGCCACGGGCGAGGTTGCAGAGACGGGAACTTCCAGGGACAGGAAACCCATTGCCTTCAGGGGCTGGGCGGGCAAATGACGAGAAAGGGACACACACAGGACACCGTGAGTGGGGCCTGGGACTAGCAGGCGAGTCCCGGTTCCTAGAGACGACATTCAAATTCATTTCTTAAACATTTTTTAAATATTGAGAGCCAGAGGGAGACGTGTTGTCCCACGTCTTCATGCACTCCTCCGTTACTTCCTGCCTGTGTCCTCACGGGGGACCGAACCCACAACCTTGGCATATCTGGAGGACGCTCTACCTGACTGAGCTGCCCGGGCAGGGCCAGATTCAAACGTTTAAAGAGCAAACACCTGCTGAAACCGGTGTTGCTCAGTGGATAGAGCGTCAGGCTGGGGACTGAAAGGTCCCAAGTTTGATTCCAGTCAAGGGCATGTATCTTGGTTGTGGGCGCAGCCTCAGTGGGGGGCGTGCAGGAGGCGGCTGATCCATGTCTCTCTCATCTATGTTTCTAACTATCCCTCTTCCTTTCTCTCTGTGAAAAATCAATAAAATATATTTAAAAAATAAAATAAAGAGGAAACACCTTACATGGCCCAGTGTCCTTTGACTAGGCAGACCTCCAGACACCCCACATCCTGGAGAGATATGAGCAGGAGGAGGTCTCAACAGGGGAAGAGCTTGATTTTGCCCAGAGCTACTGGCACCTCAAGTCCACGGCCCTGGTCTTGTCCCAACCCATTGCTGGGTCTGAGAGGCCTGGGCAGCCTCAGGCCCTGAGCAGAACGGGGCAGGAGTCTGGGGGAGCTACAGGGTCTGCGGGAGAAACAAATCCCATCGCACCCTGAACACCTAAGAGAGGCCCTGTGCCCCCAGCCCGGCCCAGGGCAGCGCTCCCAGCCAGGCCTGAGGCTTTATTCCTTCCTGGGCCTCCCCTCCCAACTCCCCCCGCCCCTGCCCCGCAGAGACAGGGCAGGGGGACCACCCGGAGGAGAAAGAGGGGCGTGAGAACTGGGCAGCTGTAGGGCCCGGCCAGCGACCAGCCAGGAGGGTCAGGGGCTAAGACCCCGGAGAATGGGGGGGAGAGCCTGGGAGGCTGTGGCCCAGGGGCACCAAGGCAACGAGCTCCCCAGGCCCCCCTCTGCTGTGTGGCCTCCCCCGTACCCCCGGGACCTGGCCTCTACCTCCTTTCAGCCAGCTGGGCGGGCCTCGCACACCCTCCGCCCGGGCATGAAACTGCACCCCGCTGGTCCCCGTTGCCCACTGCGCCTGCGCACTGGGTTAACTCTCGGGGTCGTTTTTTGGCGCCACCGGAAGGTCTTGGGAGGCGAGGCTGAGCGAGCCCTGGAACTTATTTCGCTCGCGGGAACGCTGAGCATCCGCCAGGCGCTGCCTGCAGACCAGGCATCTCTTCTCCCCCGGAAGGGCATCACTGTCCGGTCCCCGTCCTGGTTCCTGGTTCGTGGACTCACTTAAGGAGAGATAAACGGCCTTGCAGGCTGGGTGAGAAGTACGGTTGCTGCACGCCTTTCTGAAGACGTGGATTACCTTCCCAGTCTTCATGGCCACCGTCTTCTCTTTCCCTGACACCTGGAGGCGGGTGCAGGTCCTTTAAGACTCACCTCAATGCCGAAGCCGGTTTGGCTCAGTGGATAGAGTGTGGACATGGGGACTGAGGGGTCCCAGGTTTGATTCCCGCCGGGGGCATGTGGGCAGAAGGCATCAGAAGGGCAGTGCACTCAGCGAGTTCCTCCCCTCGGTCTACAGGCCCAACGTGGTCCTGCTCCCGCCCCTCACCTCACCTTTTTCTGTCCGTTCTTTGGAGACACCCAGTTCCCTTCCATTTCTTTTTAAATATATTTTCTTTATGGATTCCAGAGAGGAAGAAAGGAGAGACTGAAACATCAATGATGAAAGAGAATCATTGATTGGCTGCCTCCTGCATGCTCCCCATTGGGGATCGAGCCCGCAACCCAGGTATGTGCCCTTGGCCGGAATCGAACTCAGGACCCTTCAGTCCCCAGGCTGACGCTCTATCCACCGAGCCAAGCCGGCTAGGGCATCCCTTCCATTTCAAGGGCCGTTGGCTATGCTGCTCCCTCTGCCCGGAGGACTCCTCTCCGGACTGTGTGCTATGCCAGCTTTTCGTCCTTTGTGGATCTCAGCTTCCTGCCTCCTCGGAGAGAGAGGCCTCCTAAATGGAATCCCACTCTTCTCCCCCACTTCCTAATACCCTCGTCATTGGTGAATAGATGTGGATGTGCATGCTGATTAGTTTGTCTTTCCCAGGAGGCAGTGAACTCCGTGAGGACCGGGACCTGGTCTCTTTGTTCACGTTGTGTCCCCAGCACCTAGAACCAGGCCTGGCTCCCGGTAAGTTAATGCTGAATGTTGAATGTTGTTGAATGAGCTACAGCAGAGGGAGCCCTCTGCTGGTCCAGTGTAGACCCAGAGGTCAGCCCATAGAAAGGGGCAAAGAGAAAAGGGCAGAAGGGGAGATGGTCATGGCGATTCTGAGCTTCTTGTTTCTCGTGTGTGTTAGTCTTCATCTGGTTCCTAACACAGTTCTTAGAATGATGTAGAAGCTCAATAAATGTTGGTTGGTTGGTTGAATGAACCAGCAAATTTCTGTGTGCCTTTTCAGAGGTACTTTTACCTAATTACAGTACCTCTGATTCTCACAACAGCCTTATATGATCACATCCCTGCTTGATAGAAGTAAGTGCTGAGAAAGAGGGCAAATTAGGTGCTGAAAAGAAATACGTAGTATCTTTCACATCTTGCCAGAGGCTCTGGAAGATTATTACTTCTTTTTAAAAATATATATATATTTTATTGATTTCTTACAGAGAGGAAGAGAAAGGAAACATAGATGAGAGACATTGATCAGCTGCCTCTTGCACGCCCCCTACTGGGGACGTGCCCACAACCAGGATACATGCCCTTGACCGGAATCGAACCCGGGACCTTCCAGTCCACAAGCCAATGCTCTATCCACTGAGCCAAACCAGTTTCGGTGGTTATTACTTCTTATCATTGCCCTCTGACATTCTAATTAATTCTAATTATAGCTCGTGGCTCTTGAAATAGCCATAATCTTTAAGTCTCTGAGCCTCTGCTCTGACTGAAATGACACTGCAGCCAGCAGGCTGCAGAGATAGGAGCGGAGCAGGCAAGTCACCCTGGCACCCTTTGGCCACAGGCTCTCACTTCGCCTTCGCCCAGAAGCAGATCCCCTTTGGCTGTGTGTCCTGTACATTGTATCCTCTAACACCCAGCACAGACGGAGGAAGAACACAGCAGCCAGGAGACAGAACCCCCAGTTCTGAGTTCTCACTATCTTTCTAACAAACTGCGTCATCTGGGACAAGTCACTTAATCTGAGTCTCTCATTTTCCTCTCTTATTATTATTATTATTATTATTAGAGGCCCAGTGTATGAATTCATGCACCAGTGGGGTCCTTTGGCCTGGCCTGTGGGATGGGGCCTAAACTGGCTCTCTGACATCCCCCAAAGGGTCCCAGATTGTGAGAGGGCACAGGCCAGGCCGAGGGATCCTACTGGTGCATGTCTGGGGCCAGGGAGGGATGCAGATTGGCCCGCTGGGGAGAGACCGAAGGAGCCTCCAGGGCATGTCTGGCTGTCTAGCTCAGTCCTGATTGGCTGGACCCAGCAGCAAGCTAACCTACCTGTCAGAGCATCTGCCCTGGTGGCCAGTGCATGTCATAGCAAGCAGTTGAGCAGCCTTGGCATATTATGTTTTGATTGGTTGAACGACTGACCAGACAACCAGACACTTAGCATATTAGACTTTTATTATATAGGATTAGAGGCCGGATGCATGAAATTCATGCATGGTTAGGGTCCCTAGGTCTGGCTGGTGATCAGGGCCAATCTGTGGGGCAACCAGTGGGGTATTCGGTGGGACGATTGGGAGTCCCCTGGTGGTACCCGCGTAGGCTGGCCTGGGCCTTGCACGCTGGGCACAGCTCCTGGGTTGAGTGTCTGTCACCTGGTGGTCAGTGTGCATCATAGCAACCGGTTCTGCCATTTGGCTGATTTGCATCTTAGGCTTTTATTATATAGGGTTATTTTAAAATATATTTTTATTGATTTCAGAGAGGAAGGGAGAGAGAAAGAGAAAGAGAGAGAGAGAGAGAGAGAGAGAAACATCAATGATGAGAGAGAATCATCAATCAGCAGCCTCTGGCATGCCCCCTACCAAGGATCAAGCCTGAAACCCAGGCACATGCCCTTGATGGGAATGAGCCTGGGGCCCCTCAGTTTTCAGGTCAACACTCTACCCACTGAGCCAAACCTGCCAGGGCTCCTTTTCCTCTTTATATAAATATAAATCTGCGTCATTTCCAAAGTTGCTGTCAGTACTGAATTACATTTGGAGTGAAAAAGATGGAAAAATGAAAATAATTAGGCTAAAGAATGAGAACAGACTAATATCTTTTCTGGGATTATTTGCCCTCTCACCATACCTTGAATCAGGAACCTTCAAGTTTACTACCTCACCGAGCCATTTGGTCTCTTCTGGAGAAAACCAAGGAACATTCTTTATTTACCCACAAACAATGTTTTAGTCATATAGCTGGAATGTACACATACAGACAGCAGACATTGACATATTCATACCCAAAATATCATGCTCTCAAACATATGCAGTTGGAGAGAGAGACCATAATTTGTCATACCCAAGCACCAGGTTGTAGAATTGTGCAATTTTTAACCTGGAAGAGACATCAGAGTCTTAATTCTTATCCAATACCTTTATTTTATCCTTGAGGAAAGTATGTCCCAGGGATAGGGATTGACCTGCTCAAGGTCAACCAGTGAGGTCCAGACCTAAGTCTTCTCACTTCAAGTTCAGTGTCTATACGGTGACTTCTCCTTATACACTTATACATCTCTCTCTCTCTCTCTCTCTCTCTCTCTCTCTCTCTCTCTCTCTCTGATTTCAGAGAGGAAGGGAGAGGAAGACAGAAACATCAGTGATGAGAGAGAGTCATTGATTGGTTGCCCCCTGTATGCCCCCTACTGGGGATCGACTCCAAAACCCAGGATGTGTTTCCACTGGAATCAAACCATGACACCCAACCACTGAGCGACACTGGCCAGGCCCCACCAGCTGTCTTTAAAATCTAGGTTAGAGACAGACCAAAGCTGGAGTTGACATTCACCTCCTTTCATGGATGATGTCAGGCACTGTCCCCCTTCCCCTCCCCACAGGCATCTCAGGGTGGGAGGTGGAGGGCTTCCAGCTACCAAGGCGTCTCTTACCCCTGTCCTCTCTGCCCTGCAACCCCAGACTCTGCAGACCGAAGGGCAGGCTAACAGAGCACCCTGCCTCGCCTTCAACACGGAGATGGTGGTGTCTGCCTCTGAGGGCGTTGGGAGGCTTCAGTGTTTAATCTGAACAGTGCTTGGCACCTGGTAAATGCTACTCACTTATCATCATCGTCGTTTCCAGTCGATGTCCTCTCAGTTTTGTAAAGAGAGACGTTACTTTTACATTGTCTCTGGGAAGAAAGGAAAAACCAGGCTCCTTCCTGCCCTTAGGAAGATTTGCAAATTGTAATCGGCATCCTAACCCTCTCAGCCTTGAGGAACCCCATTTTCCTGTTCCTCTGACCAGTACTCATCTGCTGCTTTCTGGCTATTCCAAGTATCTCCGACAGTCCTCCCCCACGCAGTCAGAACTCCAAAATTACCTCTCTCACCGCCTCTCCTTCCAGCATGTCTACTAAAAACAAATACCTTCATAAAATGGTCTCATCCTCAAGGGTTAGGTGGGAAGCAATCTGGTTAAAATACTGTTAATTCAGCTTACGGTGAGGAAGACTATCATACCTCACCCACGTAATTCTTACTAACACAAAAAGGAACGGCTGCAGTTTGCGGCTGTGCTTTGGGAAGAGACCTGGGGACTTCGATCACATCTCTCCTTTGTGTCCAATGCCACCAAGGTCACCTCTTTTTCTCCCTGCAGCTCTGCATTATTCGGATTCTCCTTCTCCGTCTCCGGTAAAGTTCTCCCCCTGCTGGGTCCTCTCCCTTCTTTCACCTCCTGGCCAATGGATATGCTATACGGTTTTGTCTTACCGTTTGCCCGAAAGTAAGACATCCCCCCAAAATAAGACCTACTTCCAGTTTTGCCTCTCGCTGTAATATAAGGCCTCCCCAGAAAATAAGACCTCTGAAGCTACTGTAAGGCATCTGACTCCTGATTTAAAGAGACCTCGCACTGCCTGAACAGCTCCGGCTGCGCTGCGGCCCATCAGTGAGCTGGTTTGTGATGATAACAACTACCGTACCGTAGACAGGTTATACATTTCCTTATTTTTTGTTCAACAATAAATGTGTACCGTATTCTTCTTCATGGAAAAATAAGACACCCCCTGAAAATAAGACCTAGCGCATCTTTGGGAGCAAAAGTTAACATAAGACACTGCCCTATTTTCAGGGAAATAGGGTAACACCCCTGCTGTGCTCTCTCCTCTTCAGAGAGCCAATGGGTATCCATGGCTTCAGCTGTCACAACGATGCTTTAGTGTCAGTTTGGTGTCGTTCACATGCCAGTTTTCCGTGGTCTCAAAACCATGCTCTGAAATCTGAACTAAAAACCACGCTCTAAAATCTGAACTAAAAACCACACTCTAGCTGAAACCGTTTTGGCTCAGTGGATAGAGCATTGGCCTGCGGACTGAAAGGTCCCAGGTTCGATTCCGGTCAAGGGCCTTGATTGCGGGCACCTCTCCAGTGGGGGGCGTGCAGGAGGCAGCTGATCTATGTGTCTCTCTCTCATCGATATTTCTAGCTCTCTGTCCCTCTCCCTTCCTCTCTGTAAAAAATCAATAAAATATACAAAAACAACAACAACAAAACAAAAAAACACGCTCTAAAATCTGAACTCATGATCTTGCCCCCAGCCTGGTTGTTCCTCTCGGTTTCTCTATTTGTTAATGTTATGACTTTCCAAGATAATGACGCTCCAAACCCAAACGTCATTGGGCCGTGGACTCATTATTTCCCCCAAATGCAGTTCAGAAAGTCTTACCTTTTACGTGGCTCTCTCATTTGTCCCTTCTTTTCAGCTCCCACCACCCTGAAGCACCCCAGATACAGGGTGCATGTCACGCTGACTGTTGTCCCAGCGTCCTAACTGTTCTCCCGATTGCCAGTTTCATCCTGGAGCCGATGACCACTCTTTCGGTCCTAGCCTACAAATGCGAAAACAACCACTCAAATCTGGTGCTTTCTGGCTACTCAACCAGATTCCAACTTACCCCTCCAAACTCAGTGTCTACGATTGCCCTCAAGTGAACTTTCCATAACACTCAGACTAACATTCCTCTCCATCACTCTCACACCATCTCCCCCATGAATTGTCCTTTCATTAATCAGTTCACTTACTCAATAAATATCTGCCATATGCCTTGTACCTTGGCTGTTCTAATCGGTCAAACTCGTTTTTGTTCTCAGAGATTGGAGCCTCGTGTGGAAGACAGATACTCATCAATATGCTCAGCAAATGTGTGCTGGGTGGGCACTGTCACGTGCCAGACATGTTCTAGATGCTGGGAGTACAGCAGTCTACCAAGCAGACAAAACTTTCTGTCACCATAGAGCTTACATTCCGGTGGGAGAAGAGAGCCGGGAAATAAAACAAGTGACATACTGGCATATAGTATGTTTGGTGGTAACAATGGCTATAGGGAAACATAGCTGAGACCGGTGTGGCTCAGTGGATAGAGCGTCGGCCTGCGGACTGAAGGGTCCCAGGTTCGATTCCGGTCAAGGGCATTTATCTTGGTTGCGGGTGCATCCCCAGTAGAGGGCGTGCAGGAGGCAGCTGATCGATGTTTATCTCTCATCAATGTTTCTGTCTATCCCACTCCCTTTCGCTCTGTAAAAAATCTATAAAATATATTTTTTTAAAAAAGAAGCAAACATAAAGCAAGAGATGGAGACAGGATTTTTTAGGAATTGAAGTTTTTAAGAGGATAAGCAGATAGCTCTGGCCAGTGTGGCTCAGTTGGTTGGGGTTGTGGGTTCAATTCCTGGTCAGGCACATACCCAGGTTTTGGGTTCGATTCCAGGTCGGGGTGTGTACAGGGGACGACTGACCGATGGATGTTTTTCTCTCACATTGATGTTTTTCTCTCTTTTCCTCTCCCTTCCTCTCTCTCTAGTATCAATGGAAAACATATCCTCAAGTGAAAAACAGAAAAAGAATAAGCAGACGGGTCTGAGAAGGTGATATCTGCGTGAACATCCCACGCAGGTCCTCGGGCGAGTAGTGAAGACATGGCGGGCGCACAGAGGAGTAAATGCACAGGCCCTGGGGTGGAACATGCCGTACGCTGTAGGTGCCGCACGAAGGCCAGACTGGCTGGGGAGGGAGGTGGAGTAGAATGAAATGGTCTCAGAGGGGCTTGATTTTATAGGGTTTTGCAGACAAGTGGAAGGCCTGTGGCTGACAGTGAGATGGGGTGTGATGAAATCTGGCGTCTGTGTCTAGCTGCTGGATTAAGAATAAGAAAGAAGCCGAAACCGGTTTGGTTCAGTGGATAGAGCATCGGCCTACAGACCGAAAGGTCCCAGGTTCACTTCTGGTCAAGGGCATGTATCCTGGTTGCGGGCACAATCCCCAGTGGGGGGTGTGCAGGAGGCGGCTGATCAATGTCTCTCTCTCATCCATGTTTCTAACTCTCTATCCCTCTCCCTTCCTCTCTATAAAAAATCAATAAAATATATATGTTTTAAAAAAGAATAAAAAAGAAGCCTTAACTGGTTTGGCTCAGTGGATGGAGCGTCAGTCTGCGGACTCAAGGTTCCCAGGTTCGATTCCGGTCAAGGCATGTACCTTGGTTGTGGGCACATTCCCAGTAGGAGGTGTGCAGAAGGCAGCTGATCGATGCTTCTAACTCTCTATCCTTCTGCCTTCTTCTCTGTAAAAAAAAAAAAAAAATCAATAAAATATTTTTAAAAAAGAATACATGATAGGGCAATAAGGGGAGACAAAGGAAGACAGCCTGGGAGGCTCCTATAATAATCAGTACAGATGGGGTGGATTGGACAAGAGTGGGAGCAGGATTTGCTAACAGGCTGGATGCAGAGGGAAAACAGAGGAGTCAGTGATGACTTGAAGGTTCCCGGCCTGAGCAAATGGAAGGATGGAGTTACCGTGTCTGACCGGAAGGGCTGCCGGGGGAGAAGTTTGGGGACGGGGTGATGACCAGTTTTGGATGAATGAAGCTTGAGATGCTGATGAGCCATCAAGGGGAGGAGAGGCCGAGCGACATTTGGATATTTGATTTGGAGTTCAAATGAGAGATCTGAGAATCATCACCTAGATGCCTTTTTTTTTTTTAAGTTTCTTTTTAATAGAGAATTTCAAACACATACAAAAAATAGGATAGTATCATTCCCATGTATCCATTGCTTAGCTTCAACAACTATTGCTTCTCGCTGTTTCTAGATAGTACTTAAAGCCTCGCAATTGGATGGCATCGCCCAGGGAGTGAGGTGGTAAGAGAAGAGGGGTGCCAGTCCTGGACCACCCCAGCATGGACAGGTTGAGCAGATGAGGAGGGACCAGCAAAGGTAACGGCAAACAGTCAGTCAGTGAAGTGGGAGGAAAACCAAGATTACAGTAGCTGGAAGCCAAGTGCAGAAACAATTCCCAAAAGACAATTTTTATTTTTATTGTTGTTAATCCTCACCCAAGGACATTTCCCCATTGATTTTTTTTAGGGAGAGTGGAAGAGAGAGGGAGAGATAGAAACATTGATGTGTGAGAAACACAATGACTGGTTGCCTCCTGCACGAGCCCTGACCAGGGCCTGGGCCAGGGAGGAGCCTGCAACCAAGGTACGTGCCCTTGACCGGAATCGAACCTGGGACCCTTTGGTCCGCACAAAGGGGTCAATGCTCCACCTAATAATGATTTAATGACAGTGTAAGGGCTAAGGAAGAGGAAGTTGGCCATCGGTGTGGCACGAGAACTGGCGTAGTTTGGGGGTCAGGAGAGGCCTCCCTGGGGAGGTGACCTGGAAGCTGCAGTTGTCCCTCATCCTGTCTCCTTCATCCTGCTTCCATTCTGAAAAGAGACTCCTCCTTTCTGGGATGGTTTTTCAAGGATGCGTCAGCCAGTAGGGGGAACCGGGGACACAGTGATGAGAAAGACAAGTCCGGAGCGAGGAGACAGACAGACAAAGGGTTTCTTTAAAAGAGGTGAGGGTGCTGAAATGGGTTTGGCTCAGTGGATAGAGCCTCGGCCTGCGGACTGAAAGGTCCCAGGTTGGATTCCGAGGTCAAGGGCACATCCCCAGTCTGGGGTGTGCAAGAGGCGGCTGGCTGATCAATGTCTCTCATCTCATTGATGTTTCTAGCTCTCTATCCCTCTCCCTTCCTCTCTGTAAAAAATCAATAAAATATATTTAAAAAATAAAAGCGGTGAGGGCTACCATCACATATGCAGAGTGGGTCTTGGGAGCATGGGGTAGGAGCTCATAACCTAGCTGGGGGGAGTCAGGCAAGGCTGCCTGGGAGTATCACCGGAGCAGAGAAGGGACACAGGTTGCCTCGGTGCCTACCCTTCCACCAGGCCTGGAGCTTTTCAAGGGTAAACCCTTCCCCACGTGCTTGGATTCCAGGTCTGCCTGAGCTCTCTGGCCAGCCAAATCCTGGCCTCACCGCTAGGCATTCCTCTTCTGAACTGGTCTAGCCGGCTGTGCCCATGAGGTCCCCTTAGTCCTGCTCCACCACCCTCTGGGATCTGGAAACTGCCACTGGCCTGTGTTCCTGGAAACATGCAGTGGGTCAGGCCTCCATCATGCCTTTGGGACTAAGAGTGGCCTCAGGACTCGCTTTAAAGAAGATAGATATCTGAGGACAGGCAACCAGAGCAGGTGGGGACATCGGTAACAAACCACTGCAAACACTGGACTCTCCTGCCGTCCAGTGAAAGCCAGGAGGGGAGGGAACACGCGTTATGTGGTTCCCCAGGAACTAGCAAGGTGCGTGGCAGGAAGCGTGTTCCAGAAATGTTAAATGTTAGAGATTTTGCAAGACTACCGCTGGATTCAGGGCACCAGCCCAGAGCTGGCTGTGCTTCTGGCTGCTGCCGCATTTGCCTCG
The DNA here is from genome assembly GCA_004026805.1 of Lasiurus borealis. Lineage (NCBI taxonomy): Eukaryota > Metazoa > Chordata > Mammalia > Chiroptera > Vespertilionidae > Lasiurus > Lasiurus borealis. The sequence goes on along the minus strand of PVJN01006202.1, from coordinate 9,173 downwards.
CTCTGGGGTGCAGAGAGCCTCCCTCAGACCAGGCAATCAAGAAAGAGGACGCCTCGCAGAGATTTTCACGCGGCCACTTGATGGCTCTGCGAGAAACAGGTGCGAGCAGTCTGTTCCGCAGCCAGGCTCGTCTTGCATACATTTCCAATCAACGGCAACTGCGAATGTCCTCACGCCGCCCGCTGGCCCGGCTTTCCCGAGGCAGCACGTCCCCGGGTCCCACACCCAGGGAGCCGCGGCGGAGGGCGGCCCCATCCTCCATCCGCTCCAGCGCCCCTCTCCCTGCCCGATCACCGCCAGCGTCTGCGCACCCTCCACCCACCCGTCCCCTCCCGGTACCGGGGCCGCGGTCGCGCCCGAGAAAAGGGGATCCCGGAGGAAGCCCCGCTGTCGTCATCAGCCGAGGCGTGGGGCTCCCGCATCCGAGCCCAGCAGGTGCGCCGCGGTCCCCGGTCTCAGACTCCGCCGAGCCCCGGGCCGGGGGCGGAGCCGAGAACCCCGACGGCGCCGGGCGGGACGTGCCCAACCGGGGCCCCGGGAACGTGGCTTGCAGGCCGGCTCTGCCGCGCACCTGCACGGTGACCTGAGCTGGGGACGCCTTTCCCGCAGCCTCCGTTTGCCCCCCACCCTGGAACTGAGGCCCCCCGCTTTTGGGGGGGATGGGGGGTGGGAGGAGAACGCCCCCCCTCGGCTGCCCCCTAGCGGTGCGTGGGCTCCGGGCCGGGCTCCGGGCGGGGAGCGCGGGGCGCGGAGCCGGGTCAGGCCCCCCACCCCCAGCCGGGGCGCCACGTGGGTGGCGGGGACGTGCAGGAGGCTCTCGAAGACCCTCTCCTCCTCCTCTTCCCGTTTTGCGCGGCTCCCGGCGCATTGCGATACCTCCGCACCCGCCGCCCGAAAACCGGGCACCGGCCGCCTCTCTCCCCCCCGCAGGAGCCGCCAGCCCGCCGCCCGGCTCGTTCGCCTGATGCGCCCGAACCTCACCTCCTCCGCGGAGCTCTCCCGGATTAACCCCGCCACCGCTAACCACTCTCTGGCACATGCTCCGGGTTTTTTATTTTAAATTTTTATTTATTTATTTATTTATTTATTTATTTATTTATTTATTTATTTATTTATTTATTTATTTATTTATTTATGTTTTGTTTTGTTTGTTCTTGGAAGCGCACACGCGGCCTCCTCGTTTGCAATAATAAAGCCTCAAAATGCAGGACGCCCGGCGTGCTCTGCAGGGGGAGGCTGCTGGGTTCCTGCCTGGGCTCACGAGCCTCTCCCACCCGCCGCGTTTCCCCCCGTGCGCGCCCCGCTCGTCCCCACCCCCTCCTGGGACGGAGCCGCGGCTGGGAGCGCGCACTGCAGGCACCGCCCCCTCTTCCACCTGCACCGCCGCAGGGGTGCGGGGCAGAGGGCACTGAGACCCCAGCTCCGGGCTGGGCCCCTCCTTTGCCGTGCACCCCTCCTGCCCCCGGGGCTCAGTGACAGGGGGGCGATGCCCGGGGAGGCTCTGCAGGTTGGAGGGAAGGAACCCCCGGCCGGCATCTCCCTCCCGGAACCGGGTCTTGGGACCCCGGCAGGGAGCGGGCGCCCCGCCCCGCCCTCCTCCAGCGGCTCCGGAGTTCTGGGCGACAGGACCGGCCTCCCGGGGTCCGGCCCCCGCCCTTTTTACCCACCGGCTGCGGGGCCGGCCGGGAGGACACGTCTTTCTCGGGGGCTCAGTTTACGCATCCGAGAAATGGGGATGAGTGGGGGTCGAAGGAGAGCCGGGGGCCTTTCTGCATCCGAAGTTTCTGTAAAAACGTCAGTGACAGGGAGCCTGGCCGCAAAGGGAGCTCGCGAATGCTGCCCCCACTTGCTCCGCCCAGGGGTTCCCGGCTGGACCCCTGGAGCTCTCCCTGAGGCTCCCCACCGCTCGCCCCCCATTCTTCCCGCTGCACCGGAGGTTGGTAATGGCTCTGCGCCTGCTTCCGCCTCCGCGTCGGGGGCTGGGGTCGCGAGAGGACGGGGTGGCGGAGGAGGAGGTGTGACCTGGTGCGGGAGGCCCCCCGGGGAGAGGGGAGCGCGGCCCGGAGTGGGTGGGCGGGGCCGCGGGGCGGGGCTAAGACACGGGGGCGGGGCTAAGTCACGGGGGCGGGGCTATGGAAATGAGGCGTCTCGGAACCCGGCGGGGGTGCCCGCACCGGGCTCCGGGCTCCGAGCTCCGGCGCGCGGGGCAGTGGGGCTCTGGCTCCGGGGGTGGGGCCGCGGGGGCGGGGCCTCGGCGTGGGGAGACCGGCGGGGCGCCTGGAGGCGGGGCTTGGGGAGCACGCCCCACGCGGGGCGGGGCCGCCGCGGCCGCGGGAGCCGCAGTTGGGACTCCCCGCGCCACGCTCGCTCGCCCGCCGCAGCTCCCTGCACGCCGCTGGCCCCGCTGCCCCGCGCAGAGCCCGGGGGTCGGCGCGCCGCGGGCACCGCGCGCGGGGCCGCCTCCGCCTCCGCCTCCCTCGGCGGGGCCTGGACGGCCGGGCCGCGGGGACATGGAGCCCGCTCCCGCCGCGGGGGGCTCGGAGACCACGCGCCTGGTGAGCCCGCGGGACCGCGACGCCGCCGGGCGCGGCCTGCGCCTGAAGAGGTAGGTCCGCGCCGGGCCCCGCGCCCCCCCGACCCCCGACCCTGGACCCCCGCTCTGTCCCCTCGCCGCGGCGACCCCCGCGCGCCCGCCCGGCTTCGCGGCGCCAGCTCGCTCCCCCGCAGCCCCGGGGCCCCGGCGCCCCGCCAGGTGGCCGCCCCCCGCCTCCCGCCGCTCCTCCTGGCGCCGGACCCCCCGCCGCCCCGGCCGCGCGTGGCTTCCCCGCGAGCCGCCGCCCCCGTCGGGCCGGAGTCCGCGCCGCGGCCCCTATGTCCGCCGGCTCCGGGGCCCGGGCGGCGGGAGCGCCTCTCCGCCCGGCTTCGGGGTCCCGGCTGCGGGCTGCGGGCCCCCCGCTATCCGCGCGCGGGGGCTCCGGGCGGCCGTGCGCTCCCCGGGCGGGATGGGCGCGCTCCGGGCGGGTCTCCGGGCCCCGGAGGGAGGCGGCTCCGGGGCGCCAGGCGGCGGCGAGGCGGGAGCAGGTGCGGGCGGGCGGCGGGGTATTCCCGGCTCCGCACAGACGGGGCCGGGGGCGGCGAGGTGTGAAATGAGGCGCCGCGCGGCCGGGACAGCGGGCCGGGGGCGGCCGGGAACGGCCGGGAACCGCCTCCGCCAGCCGCCGGCCCGGGCCGCCGCTCTCCGGGCTGGTCCGGCCCGGTCCGGCCCGGCCCGCTGGGTCCCCGCCGCGGGCCATTTTGTCTGTGGGCTGCCCGTCCGTGTGTCGCGTTGCTCGTCCTCCCCTGGCTCTCCGTCTCCCCCCCGCCCCCCAGCCCTTCTCCCTTTGTCTCTGTGGTGGGGCCTCCCGGTGTTTCTGGATCTTTCTCGGTGTTGGGGCTGCAAACCTGGGGGGGTGGGGAGGTGTGCGTGAGCTGGGACTGCGGACCTGGCCCCGCACCTCCCCACGCACCTCCGCTCCGGACCGTCTCCCCTCCCGCATCCCGCCACCCCGCTCCGGATTGTTTGTTGTCTGCTGAGGGTCTCAGAGGGCGAGGGAGGGAAAACCGCCCTCTCTTTAAGCAGCCTGCACCCCTACATGCACCCACACCTCCACCCGTCCCCAGGGCTCGGGGCCCAGTTCCCGCAGAACAAAAGGCAGCAGCAGCCTGTTGATGGGCGGCCACCTTGAGGCCCGGCTGCCCTGGGCCTTCGGGGACCAGGAAAGGCATCCACACCTCGGCCCAGGCCCCTCAGCCTCCCTCGGTGCTTCCAGCCCGCACCCCGGACTCCCCGCTCTCTTCCTCCTCATTTGACCATTAGTCACCGGTCCTGCGGCATTTTCTGAACGAGGCGCTTCCCTCCCCACCGCCCCTCCTCGGAAATGCTGCGGGGAGCCAGCCTCTGGCCTGGCCTGGCCTGGATCCCTCCGTCTCCCCCTCTCCTCTCTCCTCTCTTCCCTCCTCTCCTCTCCCCTCTCCTCTCTTCCTGCCCAACAGCTCCCTCAGCACGGGCATCTCAGGGCTCAGGGAAGCTGCGCCCCATCCACCAGGGTCCCCCCTTTTATGTTCTTACAGTTCGCTCCCCTCCGCTCCGTCCTCTGGCTCTTCCCACTTAGACTCCAGGCGGAATAGCTGGCCATTGTCATTCCGTGCGTCGGCTTCCCCTTCCCCACCTCGGCCTCATCTTCCACGTCTCTCCCTCCTCCCCTGCCTTCCTCAGTCCTTTGTTCACATCCTCCTGGCCCCGGCCTCGCCTGGCCTCCTCTCCTCTTCCAGGGGTCGGCACACCGGGGCCAAACCGGGGCTCGCAAGCCGAGCCGCGATTTGCCGCTCTGTTGACTAATGAGTTTGCCGACCCCTGGACTAGGCTAAATGTGAACGTGTAGTTGGAAGCTGTGAGGATTGGGCATTTGTGGTGCAGAGAGGTAGAGGGTGGTATATGACAGTGGTCGGCAGGCTCATTAGTCAACAGAGCAAGCAGCGAATGGCTTTATCAGTCACTGGCGACACCTCTGTCCCTCCCGTAGCCCCAGCTTCGGCATGTGCACCGTGCCTGGCACACCTCGCTGAAGGAGGATGGATTGAGAGCCACCCCCGTCTCCCCATCTCCTCGGGAAACACCCCTAAACCTCCCTCTCCGGGCTCTAATTCTCGGAAGGAAATGCCAGCTAATCCTTCTACCTACCAGCGCTTGAATTTTCCCTGCCGCCTCCAAAGGTCCCCCTCTCCCCTCACTCCTCCATTCAGTCCTTTGGCCGAGCGTCCCTCAGCCAGAAGGCTCCTTCCAGACACCCCTCACCACTGGACTGCCGTGATCGTGTGATCGCGTTTCTGTCTGGGGCCTTCCCGTCCACTCATGGGCATTCCGGTCACACTTCCGGGAGTGTTTCTAGGCCTGTGTGTAGGCCTTTGATGCTGTGGAAGGTTCTGTTCTTACTGCGGTTCAGGTTGGATAGGTAGCAGGGGGCGGGAGAATTGGGCTCGAATGGACTGAAAACTCAGTCTGAGTCGAAACCGGTTTGGCTCAGTGGATGGAGTGTCTGCCTGCGGACGGAGGGGTCCCGGGTTCGATTCTGGTCAAGGGCACGTGCCTTGGTTGCGGGCACATCCCCAGTGGGAGGTGTGCAGGAGGTGGCTGATCGATGTCTCTCTCATCGATGTTTCTAATTCTCTGTCCCTCTCCCTTCCTCTCTGTAAAATAGCAATAAAATGTATTAAAAACACACACACACAAAAAAAAAAAACGCAGTCTGAGCTCAGCCTCTGCATCCCCGGATGAGCCCTCACCCCATTCATTTGTTGGGGAGGCCTGTGCCCTGGGCAGTTGCTCGTGGTCAGACTGAAGCCCAGCAAACAGGTGGCAGAGTCCAGGGCCAGTGTTCCTCCTGCTGCCGGTGCCAGCCCCAGCAGCCCGCGCGCCGCCCTCCCCATGACAACCCCGCTCTGGAATCTGGCCGCCAGCTCTCTGTGCCAGGAACCTCAGACTTTTGGGGCCCCCACATTCCACTCCCCCCTTAAAGGGCCACCCTTCTCCAGCCGCATGTCTGGAGAGGAAAGGTGAAGGGTCTGGGAGGGAAGACACAAACGGTGGGTCTGGACGGGAGGCACTGAGACCAGGGTCGGGTGCTGAGTCCTGCCACACACTTTCAGGCCACCGTCCCTGTCCCTTCACCTCGCCGCCGCCTGGTGAGCACGCTGCGCCTTTATCCCAACCCTCCCCATCTGTCAAGGCCCCTCCTGTGGTGCTGCTCCCATTTTAACCTGATTCCCCTGTGGGAGCCCATGTTTCTCTCTATCGGAGCCTTGCTAGCCCTTCACCCGCTCTCAGGGCTGTAGCTGCCTCGTGTGTAGCCTTTGTCTTTCCCACCAGAAGCGCCAGAGACCAGGCTCCGCGTGATGATTTGCTCGTTTTGTGTTTTTTACGGTGCCTCTCGTCCTGAAATGGTGTGTGTCTCAGCTCTACCACTCACTGTGCGGCCCGCTTACGTCCTCTCGCTCTCCTAAATCTTTTATTTTTAAGATTTTTACATCCTCACTTGGGAATATTTTTCCATGGGTTTTGGGAGAGAGGGAAAGACAGAGAAATAACGTTGTGAGGGAAATGCACCAGTGGGTTGCCTCCTGCACACTGCACATGCTCCGACCATGTGCAGGATCCTGCACCCCAGAATCAAACTGGAACCCTTCGGTCCATAGTGCGACGCTCTCTCCGCTGAGCTAACCCGGCCAGGGCAAGCTCTTATTGTTTTTGAAAATTGATTTTAGAGAGAGAGAAACATGAATTTGTGGTTTCACTTATTTATGCATCGTTGGTTGATTTTTGTGTGTGCTCTGACCCGAAATTGAACCTGAAACCTTGGCATCTCAGAATGATGCTCTAACCAGCTACCTCCCCAGCCAGGGCCTAACGCTTCTGAAAGTGGAATTGGAAGGCCAGGGTATAGGGGAATAATTTCCCAGCACTTCTCTTGTAAACTCATATTTTAGATTCTTCTTTGGAAACAAATAGGCTCACCGTTTACAGGGTCGCGTCCGAGTTGTAAAACCTCCATGTTTCTGTCACTGTGTCCCCCGTTCACGCTTAGCTGCCGTTCTCAGAGAGCACCAGGACCCCTTTTTCTTGCATCTGCACGGGAACCTTAGGAGCAGAAGTCACTGCTCCAGGTCGGTCCAATAGACACATGCCTCACACTTCCACTTGCTTGAATAAGATCTTAGTCTAGACCCGGGGTGGGCAAACTGTGGCTCGCGAGCCACATGCGGCTCTTTGGCCCCTTGAGGGTGGCTCTTCCACAAAATACCACGGCCTGGGTGAGTCTATTTTGAAGAAGTGGCATTAGAAGAAATTTGAGTTTTAAAAATTTGGCTCTCCAAAGAAATGTCAATCGTTGTGCTGTGGATATTTGGCTCTGTTGACAAATGAGTTTGGCGATCACTGGACTAGAGAATCTCTAAGGTGCTTTCCAGCTGGGAAATGTGAAAGAAAAAAGAAGAAGAAAGAAAAGAAAAGAAGGGGAAGGGAACAGGGATAGAGATGGGAATGGGGATAGAATAGGGGATGGAAGGGAAAGGGGAAGGGGAAGGCAGAAGAGGAGAGGGGGCAGGAGGAAAGGGAAGAGAAGGGAAAGGAAGAGAAGATAAAAGAAAAAGGCTGGGATCTGAGTGTTCATTTAGGCCCCATCTCTCGTGAGGCCCTCTGTCCACAAGTCCCGAGGTGACTAGGCCTCGGGAAGGAGTGAGAGATGGGCCCCCTCAGGTGGAGCCAGTCTGCAGGTCCAGGATGGGAGAGGGAGCGGCAAGTCAGCCCGTGGGCAGGCCCCAGTTGACGCCTGTGGCCCGCCTCAGTCTCTTCACAGAGCCCATGGCGTCCACGTCCGAGGAGACCCCTTTCCACTGCCACCGGGACCCCCTGCCCCAGCCCGGCCTCACCCCGGAGCGGCTGCGGGCGCAGAGGCAGCTCTGCGTTGCCTGCGCCGTGTGCTGCGCCTTCATGGCCGGGGAGGTGGTAGGTAAGTTCAGAGCCGCCCCTCCAGCCCATCATCCTGGCACCTGCCGGTGCCACGCTCCCCTCAGAGTCCTGGCAGGTGCCACCCCCGGGATGTGCCAGAGGGTGGTGGTGCAGAGAAGAGGGGGTGGCTGGCCCTAGAGAGCAAGGCACCCAGGGATCCAGAAATGGGAGAGAGTGGAGGACAGACAGCCGCAGGGGAGATTCCAGGCCTGGTCCAGGGCTGGACTCTGTGGCAACTGCTCTTTTCAAAGTCCGATTTCCTTGTTATTAAGACGCCATTGTAGGAAAACAAGAAAACGTGGATGAGTGGGAAGAAGAAAATAAAGGCGATCTGGCATCCCCTCGCCGGTGAAAAAATCACCGCTCACCTTTTGGGGTGTCTCCCCCACCCTCATGGTCAAGCCTCTACAGAACATGCACCCTGTCTTACCCTTGCAGGCGGGTACCTGGCCCACAGCCTGGCCATTATGACCGACGCGGCCCACCTGCTGGCAGACGTGGGCAGCATGGTAGGCAGCCTCTTCTCTCTCTGGCTCTCCACCCGTCCGGCCACCCGCACCATGACCTTCGGCTGGCACCGCTCAGGTATGGCCGCCGCCCGCGCTGGCGGCCCTCCGGCCTCGCCTGCCGGAGGGCACCTCCTAGGGTCCCGGGCCGGTCTCTGATCGCTTGTCTCCGCCTGCAGAGACCCTGGGGGCTCTGGCCTCTGTGATCTCCCTCTGGATGGTCACGGGCATCCTCCTGTACCTGGCCTTCATCCGCCTGCTGCACAGCGACTACCACATCGAGGGTGGTGCCATGCTGGTGACCGCGGGCGTCGCCGTCTGTGCCAACCTGCTGTACGGTCCAGTATGGAGCAGGCACCCTGTGGCGGTCAGGGCGAGGGGCCCTCCTCCAGCGGGGAGAGTGGGGCCTCCCCTCCCAGACAGACAGGCAACTCGAGAGGAGACGCTGCTGCTCAGCAGGGTGCCTGGGAGACCGTGGGAGAGCCTCAAATTCAGTCACAGCCACCCCTGCTGTGTGCCAGCCACTCTAGCTGGGGACTGTCACCAGTGTCCTCCTTGTTAACAGCTCACAACCACCCAGGCCACATGGCCATTTAATGGCAGAGCCAGCATCTGAATGCAAAGCTCTGGCACCACATGCTCCATTCCTGCCCCCAGACTGCACTGTTTTCCTCTCTGAGACAATGTTGTCTTCTTCCTGGGGCTGGGAACACGGGAGAATAGAGGTGGAGAAAGGGCTCAAGGGGAGGAGAGAGGAGGAGATGGGAAGGAAAGAGGGGAAGGTGAGAGGGAGAGGAGAGAGGAGAAGGAGATGGGAAGGAAAGAGGGGCAGGAGAGAAGGGGAAGAGAGAGGGGGAGGAGAGAGGAGAAGGAGAGGGGAAGGAAAGAGGGGCAGGAGAGAAGGGGAAGAGAGAGGGGGAGGAGAGAGGAGAAGGAGATGGGAAGGAAAGAGGGGAAGGTGAGAGGGAGAAGAGAGAAAGGGGGGAGAGAGGACCTGGCTGGGAGCAGGCCCCCTGGGCTGAGCCGCTCTGCTTCCCCCTCAGAATGGCCTTCGTGCTGCACCAGGCTGGGCCCCCGCACAGCCATGGGTCTCGGGGGGCTGAGTATGCGCCGCTGGAGGAGGG
>PVJN01006201.1:6583-76861 GCA_004026805.1 Lasiurus borealis | reverse complement strand
TGAATATACTAGAATCAGGAGCACAGAAAGGGAGTGGACTGATAATTCTCAGGGGGAAAGGGGTGAGGGGTGTACAGGGAGAGACTGGACAAAAATCATACACCTATGGATGAGATCAATGGGAGGGAGCTAAGGGCAGAGGGAGGGGTGGGAGCTGGGTGGAGGGGTGCTATGGAGGGGAAAAAAGAGAAGCAAATGTGATAATCTGAATAATAAAGATTTAATAAAAAAAAAGACATAGAATAACATATTGAATAGGAAAACATGACCCATATATCTACTGTATTTAAGAAACCCAACTCAGAAAAAAAGGCGCACACAGACTGAGGGTGAAGGGATGGAAAACGATTTTTCAGGCAAATGTAAGTAAAAAAAAGCACTGGGTAGCAATATGTATATCTGACAAATTAGATATCAAAGTGAAGGACATAATAAGAGATAAAGAAGGCCACTTCATAATACTAAAAGGAGCAATCCAACAAGAAGAAATAACTCTGGTAAACATATACACACCCAATGCAGGAGCACCCAAATCATAAAAAAAAAGAAATTCTGGAGGATAACAAGGGAGAAATTGACAGCAATACAATCATAGTAGGAGACTTTAATACCCCACTATCACCATTGGATAAATCCCCTAAACAAAAAATTAGCAAAGAAACAATCCTTAATGACTCACTAGACCAGATGGAATTAATTGACATCTACAGAACATTTCACCCAAAAGCAATAGAATAAACATTCTTCTCAAGTACACATGGGTAATTTTTCAAAGATAGACATATGTTGGGTAACAGGCAAAGTCTCTTCCAATTCAAGAACAAAGAAATCATATCAAGCATCTTCTCAGATCACAGTGGCATAAAACTAGAAATCACCTGCAATAAAACAATCCAAAGAAATTAAACACATGGAGAGTAAACAGCATGCTATTAAACAATGAATGGGTTACCAGAGAGATCAAGGAAGAAATAAAAAAAAAACATGGCAATAAATGATAATGAAAACAAAACAATCCAAAATCTATGGGACACAGTGAAAGCAGTCTTGAGAGGGAAGTTCATAGCTCTACAAGCCTACTGCAAAAAAAAAAAAAAAAAAAAAGGAAACAATGGTAATAAATTACTTAACCCTACAACTCAAAGAGTTAGAAGGAGACCAACAAGAAAAGCCCAGTGTAAGCAGAAGGAAGGAAATAGTAAAAATCAGAGCAGAGATAAACAACATGGAGACCAAAGAAACAATTCAAAAGATCAACAAAACCAAGAGCTGGTTCATTGAAAGGATAAACAAGATTGGTGAACCTCTAGCCAGGCTCACCAAGAAGTAAAGAGAGAGGAACAAAATACAAAATCAGAAATGAAAGAGGAGACATAACAACAGACCCCACCAAAATACTAAGGATTGTTAAAAAAATACTATGAAGAACTCTATTCCAACAAACTGGACAACATGGAGGAAATGGACATATTCTAAGAAAAATACAACATTCCAAAACTCAATCAGGAAGAATCTAAACATCTCAATAGATCAATAACTATGGAAAAAAATTGAAGCAGTGACCAAAAAGCTTCTAGAAAACAAAATTCCTGGGCCAGATGGCTTCATAGGAGAGTTTTACCAAACATTCAATGAAGACTTAAAACCTGTCCTCCTCAGACTATTCCAAAAAATTCAAAACGAAAGCATTTCCTAGTTCCTTCTATAAAGTAAGCATCACCCTAATATGAAAACCAGATAAAGACAACACAAAGAGAATTAAAGGCCAATATCCCTCATGAACATAGATGCCAAAATCCTCAACAAAATTCTAGCAAATCGGATTCAGCAGTAAATCAGAAAGATCATACAACATTTATCCCAGGAATGCAAGGATGGTACAATGTCTGCAAATCAATAATGTGATACATCACATAAACTAATTGAGAGATTAAAAATCACATAGTCATGTCAATTGATGCAAAAAAGTCATTTGAAAAAATCCAACATTCTTTCTTGAAAAAAAACTCTAACAAGTTGGGAATAGAAGGATCCTACCTCAACATAATAAAAGCCATACATGATAAACCCACAGCTAACATCGATTTCAGTGGAAAAAACTAAAATAATTTCCCCTAAGAACAGGAACAAGATAGGAATGCCTGTTTGACATAATAATGGAAGTATTATCCATTGCAATTAGACAAGAAGAAATAAAATACATCCAAATTGAAAAAGATGAAGTAAAGCTGTACTTATTTGCAGATGGCATGATATTATACATAAAACACCCAATAGACTCCATAAAAAAAACTAATAGACTTAATAAATGAATTCAGAATGTAGCAGGATACAAAATTAATGCCAAGAAATCTATGGCATTTCTATACACCAATAGTGAACTTACAGAAAGAGAAATGAAAAAACCAATCCAATTTACCATCGAACCAAAAAAAAATTAAGACACCTAGGAATAAACTTAAATAAGGAGGTAAAAGACCTATAAGCAGAAAACTACAGGACACTGTAAAAAGAGATAGAGGAAGAAATAAACAGATGGACAAACATAACATGTTCATGGATTTGGTAGAATCAACATCATTAAATGTCCATACTACCCAAAGCAATCTATAGATTCAATGCACTACCCATTAAAATATCAATGGCGTATTTCACAGACCTAACAAGAACTCTCCAAAAATTCATCTGGAATAAAAAAAGACCCTGAATTGCCACAGCAATCCTGAGAAAGAACAAAGTAGGTGGAATCTCAATACCAGATATCAAGCTGTATTACAAAGCCATCGTTCTCAAAACAGCCTGATACTGGAACAAGAACAGACCAATGGAATAGGATAGAGAATCCAGATATTTACCTAAACCACTATGCTCAATTAATATTTGACCAAGGGGGTATGAACATACAGTGGAGTCAAGATGGTCTCTTTAATAAATTATGTTGGGAAAATTGGATAGATACATGCAAAAAAATAAAACTAGACCACCAACTTACACCATACACAAAAATAAACTCAAAATGGTTACAGCACTTAAACATAAGATGAGAAACCATAAAAATTGTAGAGGAATCCACAGGCAGAGAAATATTATATATATGCCAAAGCAATTTCTTCCCTGATACTCCTCCAAGGGCAATGGAAGCTAAAGAGAAAATAAATAAATGGGACTACATCAAAATAAAAAGCTTTGCACAGCAAAAGGAACCATCCACAAAACAATAAGAAAGCCCACTGCATGGGAGAACATATTTGCAAATGTTATCACTGATAAAGTTTTAATCTCCAACATCTCCAGGCTACTTATAAAACTTAATAAAAGGAAGATAAATGATCCAATTAAAAAATTGGCAATGGACCTAAATAGAATCTTTTTGAAAGAAGACACAAGGAAGGCCAAGAGACATATGAAAACATGCTCAAGGTCACTAGTTATCTGAGAGATGCAAATCAAAACATCAATGTGGTACCATCTCTCACCTATCAACAACAAATCAACAAGCGACAAGTGCTGGCAATAATGCAGAGAAAAAGGAACTCTTGTGTACTGCTGGTGGGAATGCAGACCGGGGCAGCCAGTGTAGAGAACAGTATGGAGTTTGAGTTTCCTTAAAAAACTAAAAATGGAACTCCCATTTGAACCAGTGATCCCACTTCTAGGAATATATCCCAAGAATCTAGAAACACCAATCAGAAAGGATATATGCACCCTATGTTCATAGCAGCACAATTCACCACCATTGAGATTTGGAAATAGCCTAAGTGCCCTTCAGCAGATGAGTGGATTAGAAAACTATGGTACATCTACACAATAGAATACTATGCTGCTATAAAAAAGAAGACATTTTTACCATTTTCAGCAGCATGGATGGATCTGGAGAGCATTACATTAAGTGAAATAAGCCAGACAATGAAAGAGAAATACCACATGATCTTATTCATTTATGGAAAATTGAGAATATTATAACTGATGAATAAAAAGATAGATACAGAGGCAGTAATGCACCGGACACACTGTCAAATTATAGCGGAAAGGCTGGGGGTATTGGCTATGGAGGGAAATAGATCAACCAAAGATCTTGTATGCATGCATATAAGCTCACCAATGGACTCAAGACACTGGGGTGGGGTGGGATGAGGGCAAGTGATGTGTTAGGGAAGGCTGGGGTAAAGTCAATGGGGAACAAAGAAGATATAGGTACTAATATATGTAATACTTTAAACAATAAAAAATATCTAAAATTGAGTGAATTAAAAAATCTGATGAACAGAATAAACTGGTGAATATAATAGAATCAGGGGCATAGAAAAGAAGTGGACTGACAATATTCATTGGGAAAGGGGTATGGGGGTGTGGAAAGAGACTGGAAAAAAATGTATACCTATGGATGAGGACAGTGGGGGGGAGGTGGGGGTAAGGGCAGAAGGTGGGGTGGGAACTGAATGGAGGGGAGCTATGGGGAAAAAAGGGAAACAATTGTAATAATATGAACAATAAAGATTTATTTTAAAAAATAAATGGGAATGGTTTCTTCATAGTGATCATACTACATAGGTCCTCCTTTGGTTTCTGGGTTACAGCTCCAATTGGGGAAAGGATGCCAGCAAGACCTGACTATGACTGGGACGCCAGGAAGCATCAGGACAGGCTGGCATGGATCATTGCCAGGCCTCTCCACATTCCCTGGGACCTATCCCTCATTCATGCTACCCATCAGCAAAACCTGCCTCTTCAGGGCAGAGCATAAGGTGGGAGGAAGAGAGGCACATGCTTCTTTTGTCATGTCACCAAAAACGTCCTGATCTGTCTCTCTCCCAGGTAATTAATAAACAGGTTTTAGATCTCTACTCTCCTCCAGCAACACCTGGGCAATGACATGTCATCTGAGATAGAGAATTTTTGCTTCTGTGTTTGAAGTAGCTGTTCCATCTCATCAGGTCAAGTATCATCCCCAGGTCCTCTGAGAGCAGAGTCTGTCACCTTCTTTCAACACCTGAATGGAGAGGTCATGTCTCTCTGGGAGTGTACTATTGCTAGGTGCAGATTACACACCCTCCCATGTGCACATATACATGTGTACACACACATCCATGAGCAAACACACCCACCTCAATTCCCTAAGCCTCATTGGACTCTGGAGTCTCATCACCTTAGACAACTGGCAGAGGACAGAGCTGCTGGCTGAGTCTGAGTGGGCATTGTCCTTCCTTGAAGGACCCAGAGGAGAATATATAGACCATAAGGACTCCAAGGATGCTGGTTGAAATGTGGAAAGTGTGATGAGTGGGAGGGAGGAACCCTCATGATGGCTCTTGCCTGCTCCAGGCCTGCAAAAGAGAGCTAGATTTCATTTAGACTAGCCTTATCAGACAGGGCTTGCCTGGCAGGGAGAAGCTTTCCTTGGAACCTTAAGGGCCTGTTCCTGGGCTTAGGTAGGTGGCAGCCATGGCTTCTTTGAAGCTGACAACCTGGCTCCAGTGGCCCAGCTGGCTGGGAGGGGGAGATTGGAACTTGGGGCTGATGGATAGGTGGTGGCCTGAAGGAGGCAGCATGTCAGGATGGTGCAGTTTTCAGGAGTGAAGACAGAGCACAAGGTGATGAAGATTGGTGTACAAATAAATGCAGGAGAGAGGGAGGAAGGGTGGCCAACTGTACCTGGAACACACTATGGGTCCCTGGTGGGCCCCACGTTGGCCTGTTACTTCTCAGCTCTGCTAGTGAGCCTAGCATTCTGGGTTGTTGAGACACTGGGAAAACAGAGAATAGAAGGAAAAGGGGGAAAGGCCAAAGCAGGGATCTGGGGTCCACCCTTCCAGCTGTAAACTAGCTCTGCTGTCAGGGTGAGAGCCCAGGAGTGTTTGAGGACAAATGGGTTACAAGTCTGAGGACATATTCACCTTCTCAGCCAAGTGAGGTCTGAGGTGTCCAAATCATCTTAAATCCAGTTTGCCAAACTAACAGTACTGTTTTTCTTGTGTTCCCAGAATGAAAAAGGCTAGGGTGGAGAGGATGGAGCATGTATCTAGGACATGGGCCTGTTATCTTGGCTATCCCTCCTGAACACTCTAGGAAGGCTCAGGCCTGGATCAGGCCCCCATCACTGTTTCCTTATGTCTCTCTGCCACTTTTCTTTGCCTTTCTGGGCCCCTGACTTAGGTTGGTTTTCTCCATGTCTCTGTCTCTGTCTCTCTCGGTCCCTGTCTTTGTTTTTGTCTCCATTTCTCTGTCTCTCTATTTCTAGGCCCCAGCCTATATCTCCCTCTTTCACTGTCTTTCAAATTGTGTCTGCCTTTTTCTGTTTTCCTGCCTCTGTAATTATGTCTCTCTTTTGCTCTCTGGTTCTTACTATTTCCCTTGCTCAGTTTGCCTTCAGTTCCCTCCCTCCCTCCCTCCCTCCCTCCCTCCCTCCCTCCCTCTCTTCCTTCCTTCCTTCCTTCCTCCCTCCCTCCTACAGTTTCTCTGCCTCCAACCTTGTGTTTGTGAGATCTACTCTACTCCATACCTGGGCCTGGTTGGCAGCTCCTGGGAGTTAGACAGCAACCCCCACTCTCCTTTCAGAGGGTAAAGCTCCAAAGGCCAGGCTCTATGTCCAGCAGAGTCACTCAGGCCACCTGAGATAAGGGCTGGGACAGTACCAAACACAATTATTAGGGATAGAGTAGGGGGTACAGACACAGGGAAACGCAATCTCCATGACAGATCAACCCATAATTTCCCTCCAAATTCCCTGGGCCACATCCTTCATTTTAGCTCAGTCCTATAAGCTGTTCAGGTTACTGCCAGAATCCCTTCCTCAGGGATTCCCTTTTGTGGGATAAGGAAACTGCTAGTTAGAGTGATAAGGTCCAACTATCAGGGAGGTCTCCTGCTTTAGTCATGTGGGATCTTCGGGGTGCCCCCTACTCAAACCCGGCATCTGAATTCTAGATCTCAGTTATACCACCTACTGATGGTTAGCTAGCAAAGGTGCCATTCTGAGCACTGGTTTCAGGCAACCTAAGTTGTCTCCCAAAGGGTGGCTCTTAAAATTAAGGGGGATGATTTTGGGGAATGGAGCAGCACTATACCTGGCACCAGAAGGGGTGAGATGAGCAGGACCCTCTTCCTTCCACCCTCCCTTCCTTCTCCTCCCCTCATTTAGGGTGATAACATTAGGATAAGCACAAAGACTTTGAAGTATCTTTGGACAAATTAGCAAGGCTCTCTTGGCTGTGGTTTCATCCTTCATTCTTCCAGGAGGGTCATTAGGAAGTGGGTGGTAGCTGCAATTGCAGAGGTGGTGGTAGCAGGGCTAGAGACTCTGGCCCCATGGAGGTCAAGTTGGGTGGGCAGCTGGAGTGATAGGGGAACAGTCTTGCCTCTGAGAATGTGTGACCCCCCCCCAATCCCCAAGAGGCTTTGAGTCATAGACAAACAATTCTGAAGCTCTGCCCTCCTCATCCCTTGGCCCCAGACACACTTTGAATTTCAAGTTTGGTTTGTGCTATTTTTGTTACTGTGTGTTTCAGAAATACCCACTGCCAGAGCCAGCTTGGGAAGGTCAATTTCTCTCTCATAGAATTTGAGAGCATTGGTACTATGCTGGTGGTACCTCAGAAGGTACCCATCTTAGCCCTGCACTCCACAGCCTGAAAAAAAGGGGAGTTGAAGGCTTGAAGAGAGGGACTTACTGGTCACAGTGCCCACTGCACATCAGTGACAGAGCTGGGCCTAGACTATAGCCCTATTGGCTCCCATCGTCTTCCTTGCTCATTTGTTAGCTTGTGTTCTCTTTGTTCTCTCACCCCCTCTGTTTGTCATGGTCTTTCTTCATCCTTGTCTTTCATATGGATGCATTCTTCCTTCCCCAACAAGAGTCTGAATGCAGCTTCCTTCAGAATCATCTGGCATCCCCTGCCACAGATGAGCTGTGGCATGTTGGCTGTATCTGAACCTGGGAGTCCCATTTTCTGTGGAGTAGCCTCTATCTTGCCATCTCAACCAGGTGGTATTAGTGTCAGACCAGGCCCCCAGACCAGGACCCCATGGCTCTGGGGTCTTCTGGAAATAAGTGTGTCAGCAGGCCTTCTTTCCATCTGCCCATCTGCCTCACCAAGCCAAGCCTAAGGCACAACTGGAACTGACCATCCCTCGGAGGAGGGGGTGAAATTTGCAGGTGCCCCTTACCCTAACCTCAACCTAAAACTTTCTAGATTGGAGACAAGAATTCATATAGCTAGGGCCTGATCCCTGAGCATACTCTTCAGCCTTTGCCCCAAACTTGAGGAGGTTGGAGAGTAAAAAGACTGGAGAACAGCTCTCAGAAGTCCTACCACAGCTTTAAGTGGCAGGGTCAGTAAGTGGGACCAAAGTCCATTTGTCCCCTAGAAAGAAGCCAGGTGGGATCTCTTGCCTAGAGTCACACAGTTGGCATACACAGCACATGGCCAGATATTTGGATGTCAACTTGAAGCAGGTACCTTGTATCAGAGAGGGTGGGAAGGTCTGTCATCAGGCACCCAAAGGGAGAACCCTTCAGTGGGTGATGGCCAAACCATGAGTCTCAGAGTTGAGAGATCTCAGTTCAAATCCACATTGGGATGTCCTTTTTGGTTGACCTTGCTAAGTTACTTAATCTCTCTAAGCTTTGGTTTCCCCATTTGTAAAAGGTCTGCCCCATCACTGTTCAAGGTTCCAGGAATACCTACCTACTAAGCACACACAATTGGGGGATTCATGAGTGCATGGGAAAAGAGCTCCTGTAGAGGCCGGTGTGCCATAAAGAAGTGAGCCAGGGAGTGAACAACAATGAAGATGGGTTTAGATGACCAGAAATTTAGCGCAAGTCAGCAGTGGGATGTGGTAGCCTGAGGCCATTAACTGATGGCTGGGCACTAGGAAGGCCAAGGCATCCTGCCTGTTCATGTTTCCCTCTAGAGGTGGGGTAGGCAGGCCATGGGCAAAGGTACATATTTGGAGGAAACACCAGGCTACTGAGGACACTAACTCTTTGGCCCTCCAATGTCTCCAGCACAGTCATCAGTCTATATAGTGTCCTAGTATTAATTAGCAAAAAAAGGAATCTGCAGCCCTACACTTAGAGAGTGTAGCATAGGCTGGATTTCAGCTCCCACATGCTCTCTGCACTGAGTGCCCTCATGGCTGTCCTCAAGTCCCCACCATTTGCTGACCCACTTTTTTAATTCAACAAATTCCTATTTGAGCTCCTATTCTGTTCTCTCCTTAAGCACTGTTCTAAGTATTAAGGAGGGGCCCTAGGAACTGTGAGTGCTCACTCTGGAGAAGGGAAGGTGACAGCATGTCTACCTGGTTCTCTGACCAAATTATCTCTGGACTGTGGCTCAGAACCAAGCTTTAATTCACTGGCTATTTACTGAGTGTCCACAAAAGCCCTGCTCCAGGATTACCTTGTTTGAGTCGCTTTCTCTTTCTGGGCCTCAGTTTCTCCATCTGCAAATAAAGATACCAGGCTAGATGATCTGTGAGGACACTTCTGGCTTCCTGTAGGAAATCCTGCAGGTGACAGGGGAAAGTGAAGTGGACATTTACCATGTGGCCCAGGGCTGCTATGAAGGGGATTCAAGCCTGGGGGAGAATCAGGACTAGAGGATCTTGGAGATGTTTTCAGCCTGAGACTCAGCCAGCTTCCTTTCCACTTTTCTTCCCATCAAACTCAACAGTCTTTCTCTGGCCACACTAATCTTACCTGCCCTGCATCTGCCATGGCCTCTCCAGTCCCCATACATTTGCTCAGGCAGTGTAGTTGGTGTGGAATGTAGTTGATACTGCCTCCTGTCTCTGCATAGTGAACTCTCACTCATCTTGGATGTTGCAGAGAGGATGTAAGCATAACATGAGACAGGGGTTTAGACCTCATGTTCACCACTGTCCTTCCATTCCTAACATTTCTACAAAGAAGCTATTGTGGTACAAGGGATTCCAGAGCCTGAGCTATACTTGCCCCAGGGACATAGTTCTGAGCTCAGGATATCTTTCTTCTGCCACTACCAAGGGCTGTTCTACCTTTACATCTTGGGGACATTTTGGAGCATTCACTCTGAAACCATACTGACCTGTTGCATAGCCCAGATCTGCCCACTTCCTAACTATGCAGCTTTGGCTCTCTCAGGTACCATTTTAAAAGCCCCAGTTTCATTCTCTGTAAAGTGGGATATTAAGTCCCATCTCTCCAAGGAAGAAAAGATGGCAGGGCGGGGGCGGGGGAGACAGAGCAGAGAGATCATGTCTGTGAAAGCTGCCTGACAAAGAGTAGAGGCCAGGGTCCTGTTGTTTGCTGGCATTCTGCTGAGCAAGGCTTTTGCATCCTCCAAATTACTCCTGATTCACAAAGCCAAAAACTTCGTTTTCTTTGGAAGTGTTTCTAGTGATTTTCTAACTGGTGTTTCTTAAAAGTCTCTCCTCTCTAATCCTGCCCTTTGTTCACTCTAGGCACTTTGTGTGCCATCCATCTGCCCTGGAGCTAGAGGCGTTGTGGAGGGAGCACCAGCAGAACTCTCCCATGCACTCAGATGTGGATTACTCTGCCCAGAAAGCCCCATCCCAACCAAACTCAGTCTCAGACTTGAAAAGCCTGGGGTGAGTATTGGAGGGAACCATTACCATCTCCCCAAGGCCCCTGTGAATCCAGGGACTCTCTTCATTCCTGCTTCCAAGCAGGCCGCTCTCATTCTTAGAGATGGTATGGGATTTAGTTCTAGCTCTGCCACTTTCTGCCAGGGAGATCTTAGGCATGTGGCTTGGCATCTCTGACCCTCACTTTGCCCATCTGCAAAATGTGTATAATGTTCATAATACCCTTCTCATGACTATGCACAATCACTGCTTGCCATAAAGCAAGTGTTCAATTAATGGCAACCACCTCTTTAAAAAAGCATTTGCTGAAATGCCTGGCATATTGTAGACATTCAGTAAATATTCATTGAATTGAAGCTTGGTTCTGAGCAAAAGTCAAGGCACAACATTTGATCAGAAAACTTTATAGTTACTCTGTGTGGCCCCAAAATTTGCCTTTTCTGCTCATTCCATGGTAGCCTGTCCACTGTCACCTGCCTCCTCACTAGAGGCCCAACAAGAGTTTCTGAAAGGGCTTCAGAAATAGGGCAAAAAGAGCAGGCTTTCTTCAGAGCTAGGTGCCTGTGGTGCTCATGGCATCAGTGATACTGAATGCAGGCTGGGAGGGCAGGAGCCTTGGGCCAGCAAGTGGGTTCCAAGTGCTTAGACTTCAACCTGGTCCAAGACAAATGGTAAAACTCTATCATGACGCTGACTTGGGCTCAGATCCTAGTGATGCCATTAATTGGCTGAGTGATTAGAGTATCTTTTCAAGTTTATGAAATGGGATAATGGTGCCTGCCTTCCTCACCACACAAGCTGGAAGTAAGGATGCAATGAGGTAGCAAAAGTGTGTGGAAATGCTGGAGTGTATTTTGAGGAGTTCAAATTGGAACCATGAATACCTTTTATAGAAACCAGTATGGTAGAGAAGAGTGCACAGACCTGAGATCAAACCCTGGCTCTGTAATTTCCTGGCTGTGTGACCTAAGGCAAGTCACTAAACCTTTCTGACTCTGTCTCCTCATTTGTAGAATGCGGATAATAATATAATACTTTCCTGTTGTAAGGGTACCATGGGTGATGCATAAAGCACAGCCTTCCTGTGGGAGATAGCAGGGCCCATTTAGGAAGGTGTCAGGAAGCTCCAGAAACAAAACGAAACTGGCACCAATGCACATGAAAAATAGTGAGCAATTAATTATCTCCAACAAAGAAACACTGCCTAAGTCCCTTTGTTTGGCTATGTCCTAAGCTTGGTTCTGAGGCTGCCTGGAGGAATAAATTCCAGTCCCTGCCCTCCAGGTCCTGTCCCCAGGCTGGACTGCATCAGCTTCAAGTGGGTCTTGTGCTCTGGCATCCATCTCTGGCCTGTTGCTTCTTGCCCTGGGCCTCAGTCTACCCTTTGTCACCCGTAGCCCACTCCACAGCCTGCTCTTACACAGCTCTAAGAGAAAACTCTCCTCTCTTAAGCACTTGCCACCCCCTTTCTCCATGGTTAGAACACAGAATTTCACTTACAACAAATGGATGAGGGCACCCAAAGCTGAGCAGGCCCCAGAGACCACCTCACACCTATTGTGGAGTTCGGGGTCCAGTGATGATGGAGATAAGGCCCCTGCCCAGGTGGAGATGGTGGTCTAGGGGAGGGGACAAATAATCTGTGATGGGGATGTATATGTGCAGAAAATGAAGGCAAAATTTTCATTAGGGATTCTTCCCATTTGACATTTGGAGAGACAGGAACAAACTGGCCCAAGGTCACACAGCAGGTGTTGGCAGAACTAGGGGCAGAACACAGAGGCCTGGAGTGCCATTCTTCCTCCTGCACCATGTTGTCCCTCAGGGAGAGCAGCGGGGGGCTTACACTCTTGCCTTTGCCTTGTTCTGCTTTTCATGTACCCATGTCTCCACAGGCCCTTTGGTCTCTTTGCCCTTTCCTCTCTTGAGGAGTAGAGGCTGCTGGGACAACCTCAGCTCTGGTTAGACTGGGTTCTGTCAGGCCCTGAGCAGTGAGAGTATGTTAGGGGCCGAGAACTTGCACAGGCATATGGTGTCTGTGAAAACATTGGCTGCTGAGAGCTCCAGCTGTGGGGGCCAATGGTGCCCCCCATGGTCCAGATGTTGGCCTCACCCACCTCCTGCCTGCAGCACCAGATTTACAAAGAACCCCACAGCCCATCTTAGCAAAACACAAGATTGTAGGTTTGGAAGGAGGTTGGAAGGAAATCAGAAGGTCCACTCAGTGCAAGGGATCAGAGAAACTGGTAGGTTTTGTTCTTGGCCTTCAAGGTTGTCTGGACAGCAGGGATCACTCCTGGGCTGAGAGTGTCCCAGGGAAGGTGAGGCCACAACCTCCCAGGTCAAATGTCTCAGGTTTTCTGCCCAGAAATTTGAAATGAGAACTGAGTCCAAGTGGAGAAGCAGCATGATGACTCCAGGGATCTCCCCAGAGGGAGCAAGCCCTATTTCCTGCAGGTGTGTGGGCAGGGTTTGCATACCCAAGAGGGTGATGGGGTGCTGTATGGAGACGAAGCTGGGGGCTTTCTTTCCTATTCCTACCAAGTCTGCAGCCTCTCCTTGCTCCAAGATGCAGGGCACTCAAGTTCACCCCCTCTTCGGCACCAGGAGGGTCTGGAACCTGTTTTCCCCCTTTCCTTAACATAATAGGCTCAGCCCAAGGTCTTAAGGTAAACACTCCCACCCCCACCAACACCTCCTAAAGCATCCTTGCTTGCATGCTGGGAACCGCAGACGGCCTTTCTGACAAGAGGGGAGATAAGGGGGCTCTCACATTTCCCCTGGCTGGGCTTCTGGGCAGCCAGCATTCACGCTGGCTGATTTCAACATGAAAGGGCCCCTTGAGAAAGAGAGCCCCCCTCCATTTCCCCCTTCCCTCTGCTAAGCCCCATTTCAAAGCTAACCACTGTCTGAGCCTCCCTCCCCCTGGAGCACCAGCTCTGCTGCTGGCTTGCCTGCCAAGCCTTTCCCTAACAGTGTCAGCCTCACCTCAGAACCCCACCCTCCAGGGTGGGAATCCCAATGAGCAGAGGGGGGAATGCATTGGGCAATCCCACTGAGCACTAAGCTGGAGAGGATAAAGAGGGGCTTGTGGTCCCAACTGGTGACACAGATCCCAGGGTCTGCTCTACAGCCCAGGTGACCCTAGGTGACTATGTTGTTAAACAAATTTTTGGGAGTGGGAGAGACAGCTCTGAGGTGAAGTGGTCCCCCAGTGCCAAGTTCAATGAATGCCAAACATTCTCAGGATCTCTGAGCACCCAAGGTGTCAACTCTCAGGCCTCTTCCCTGGCTCTTTTTAACTGCTTAAGAAAAGCACCCTTCAAAAATCTACTGAAACATCTCAGGTTTCTACCACCAGAGGCCTTCCAGGTATTTGCCCTCAATCTATCATACTGCAACTTTTCTAAACCTTTTATTTTGAACTAATTTTAGATACAGAAAAGTTGCAAAAAATAGAACAGACAGCTCCTGTACAATCCTCACTCCCCCCCCCGATATTAATATCTTACATAACCTTAGTACAATGATCAAAACCAATAAATTAACCTGGTATCATACTATTAACTAAACTACAGATCTTATTTGAATTTCACCATTTTTTACACTAATGACCAGGACCCTCTCCAGGATCCTACATTACATTTAGTTGTCATGTATCCTTAGTCTCCTCCAACTTGAGATAATTCTTCTCTCATGATTTTGACACTTTTGAAGAGTACTAGTCATCTCTTTTATAGACTGACTCTCAATTTTATGCACTGATATTTTCTTATGACTAGACCAAGGTTATGCGTTTTGGGCAGAAATACCGCAGAAATGATGTTGAATCCTTCTCAGCTGATCATACCAAGAAGTTCATTATGTCACTATGTCTTATTACTGACGATGTTTACCTCAGTCACTTCGTTAAGTTGTTGTCTGTAGGGTTTCCCAACTATACAGTTAGCATATTTCCCTTTCATATACAGTTCAAGTATATTAGAAAGATACTTTAGGACTATACATTACTCTTATAGTAATATGTAAGAGGAAGCAGTTCAAGTATATTAGAATGATACTTTGGGACTATACATTACTCTTATAGTAATATGTAAGACGAAGATACTTTGGGACTATACATTACTGTTATAGTAACGAAGAGTCCTATGTTCTATGTTCTGCTAATTGTAGCATTCACTGGTGGATCAATATTTATTACTATGGCTCCTTCCTAATAGTCATGATCCATTTCTCTCTTTCTTTCTATATCGATTAATTGGAATTTTACTGTAAGGAAAAGATGCCCCATACTCCCCTTTTATTTATGTATTCAATTATTAATTTGTCTTAGTATGGGCCAATGGATATCTATTGTATTCTATGGCTTCAAATCTAATATTATCTTCTCCTTCAAAAGAGTTGGGTATGACTACCCACTCCTTAAGTATGGTCTATGCATAGTGCCTTCCTTCCAAAGAGGACAGTGTGGAAGTGGGGGAAAATAACATGGAGACACCTGACAAACACTACTCCAGTCAGGTGACCCCAGGTAACACCAGCAGTTGATAGATAGTGTTCACTAATTACCTGTGTTGAGAAGGGCATTTCAACTCTCTGATATTCCCCTCATACCCATTCGCCACATCATGATTTTTAAAATCCAAATTGAGGAACATTCTACAAAATACCCAATCAATACTCATGAAAACTGTCAAAGCCATCAGTAGCAAAGGAACTCCGAGAAACTGTCACAGACAAGAAAAGCCTAGGGGCCATGACAACTAAATGTAATATGGTATCTGAAATAGGATACTAGAAAAGATAAGGTCATTAAGCAAAATAAAAATTAAAACAAACAAAAATGAACTTAAGGAACACTGAATCAAGTATGGACTTTAGTCAATCATAATGTTTCAATATCAGTCCATTAATTGTAACAAATGTACCATACTCACGTGAGTTGTTAGCAATAGAAGAAAATTTATGCTGGGTTTATGGGAACTCTCTCTATTAACTTTGTACCTCTTCTGTAAATCTAGAAATTCTAAAGTGAAATACACACACACACACACACACACACACACACAATGAGTGGCCAGATTATTATGATCTCTAATATATATATTAGAGGCAGAGGGCATGAATTTGTGCATTGGTGGGGTCTGGCCAGCCTGGCTAGAGAGAGGGGACATGGGCCAGCCTGTCTGCTGGTTGAACTCCTGGTTGAGGGGACAATTTGCATATTAGCCTTTTATTATATAGTATATACAGTGAGTGGCCAGATTGTTATGCATTCAGAGATCATAATAATTTGGCCATATGGGAACAATTTGAACACAAAACAAATAATGATAATAGTGGAATATATATATATTATCACTATTTGTTTTGTGTTCAAATTGTTCCCAAATTGGCTATTAGGATCTCTTTCAATTTGGCTCCTGTGTTCTACTCACCTGCCTGCCTTCCAGATTGTCCCTAACTGCTTCTGCCTGCCAGCCTAATCACCCCCTAACCATTCCCCTGCCAGCCTGATTGATGCCTAACTGCTCCCCTGCCAGCTTGTTTGCTCCTAACTGCCCTCCCCTGCAGGCCTGGTCCCCGACAACTGTTCTCCCCTGCAGGCCTGGGTCCTTCCAACTGTCCTTCCATGCAGGCCCAGTGACCCCCAACTGCCCTCCCCTGCTGGCCTGGTCAACCCTAACTGCCCTCCCTTGCAGGCTTGATCGCCCCCAACTACCCTCCCTTGCCAGCCTGATCACCCATAACTGCCCTCCCTTGCAGGCCTGGTCCCTCCCAACTGCCCTCCCCTGCTGTCCATCTTACACCAGCTATCTTGTGTCCACATGGGGGTAGGACCTTTGACCACATGGGGCAGCCATCTTGTGTGTTCAAATGACAGTCAATCTGCATATTGGTCTTTTATTAGATACAATAGAGGCCTGGTGCATGAGTGGGGGCCAGCTGGTTTGCTCTGAAGGGTGTCCTTGACCAGGGTGGGGGTTACCTTGGGGCATGGGGCGGCATGGGCTAGGGGCCTGTGGTGGTTTGCAGGCCAGCAAAACCCCCAGGTGACCCAAGTGGAGGCCCTGGTATCTGGGATTTATTTATCCTCTGTAATTGAAATTTTGTAGCTTGGAGCAAAGCTAATCCTCCTGCTTGCTCTCTGGCAGCAGCCAATTTTGTTGGTGTTTATTTATCTTCTATAATTGAAACTTTGTAGCCATGAGTGGAGAACTGGACCCATCAGGGAAGGTGGAAAGCTGGGATTTCTCCATCTCCTTGAGCAATTCAAGCTTTCTGCTCTCTCCAACTCTGTGGCTGCCACCATTTTTGGTGGAGTTCATTTATCTTCTATCATTGAAACTTTGTAGCATTGAGTGGAAGCCTGGGCCAGCAAGGGCAGGCAGAAAGCTTGGCTTCCTCCATTGCCAGGGAAACCCAAGCCTCCCTCCTGCTCTCCTTGGCCACAGCCATCTTGGTTGGGTTTATTTGTATATTTCCTCCTGATTGGCTGCTGGGAATGGAATGTGAGTGTAGCAGAGGTACTGTCAATTTGCATATTGCTCTTTTATTAGATAGGATAAAAGGGGAATTTAATACCCCACTGAATTCACTGTATAGATCTCTCAGACAAAAAACAAACAAGGAAACAGTGTCTCTAAATCAGTGGTCGGCAAACCTCAGCTCATGAGCCACATGTGGCTCTTTGGCCCCTTAAGTGTGGCTCTTCCACAAAATACCACATACGAGTGTACATGTACAGTGCAATTGAAGGAGTATCCTAATTAAGTTAATAACTACATACCTACCTATATAGTTTATGTTTAAAAATTTTGGTTCTCAAAAGACATTTCAATCATTGTACTATTAATATTTAGCTTTGTTGACTAATGTGTTTGCTGACCACTGTCCTGGGGAAAGGGAAACAAAGAAGGAAATAAACAAATGGGACTACATCAAAATAGTAAGCTTCAGGGGGTGGAGGGGAAGATTCAATTCGAGGCCAAATAGACAGATGTGTCCTGTGCCTTGTCATGGAGCAGATAGAAGGAACAACTAAATCACATAACATTTACCCACAACTAGCAAATTAGAGACAGTTGTAAAGACAGAGGATGCCTTGAGAACAGTAGGATCAAGGATCTGGGCTGGAGATAGAGAGATGTTTGACCACAGGGATGAGAGGTTCAGAAGGAAGCTGTGCTGCACCAAGTCCAAGTCCCTTGGGGACATGTGTAACACCCGACTATGAAAGAGAGGCCCACAGGGATGCTGGCAGGCAGGGAACCTAGATTTATGTCCACAGCTGCAAGAAGCTGCACCCAGAAAGGCAGCCTGAAGAGCTGCCTGAGCCACGTGGTGTTTCCCAGTGCTGGGGAGGTGGGGAGAAACTCACAGACACATGGTTGCTTTGCCTCTGTTTTGGCTTTGCTTTTATTTGCTAAACGCAGTTCATAGTGCCTTTCCATTATAAACACTCACCAAGGCTGTGGTGCAGGTGGAGGTGTAGTTTTATGGAGGTTGGGGAGTGGCTGAGAAAGGGAGAGGACAGGAAGAATGACCAGGAATACAGAACTGACACATTCCGGACCCTGCAAACCTAAGCAGCCATTTTTCTCCTGAAGAACAAGCCGGTCCCAGCAGTCTCAGCCCAGCTAGTGTGGCCACATCCATCCTCAAGCTTTGCAGAGGAAATGAAGATTCTAAATAGCCCCAGGGAGCCTTCGGGGGAACTAGGTTGAGGGGCCATTCAGTCCCGAAAAGCAATACAACAACATTACCACCTAAAGCCCTTTGTCAAAAACAGATGCTTGAGTGATTAAGACTGACAGCAGACAGGCAACATGGGCAGATTGGTTCTGCCTGCTTACAGCCAAGTCTATGGAGACAGACACAGAGGAGCAGTGGATCTCTTGGAACTTCAACATGGTGCTAATTACCTAACAGGAAACTCAGATGTGGCAGACAGAAGAGTGGAGTCTTAAACCAACCTCCATAGGGCATTAAAACTCAGCTGAAATGAATACTTCATTATTTTATTTTATTTTTATATCTTTGATTTTAAATTGTTTTTATTCATTTTTATCTTTTATTTTTTTGTATTATTTTCTTCATTCTAGTTTTATTTTCTTTATCATTCTATTTAATCTTATTTTTTTCTTTTTTTTTACCCTTTTCTTCCTCATTCTTCTTTTTTCATCCTGTCTCTCTTCTGTCCTCACTTTAGTTTTTCTCTCTTCTTTCTTTTTACCCCTTGTTAAAATTAGATCTTTATCTGCTTTATTGACATGTTATTGTTATTGTACTTTCTGTTGGCTTATATATGTAATATCTAATTTTCTCTCCTCTGCTCCAAGTCTGTGCACCCTTTCTTTGCTAGCCATTTTATTTATTTATTTATTTATTTATTTATTACTATTTTTTAATTATTAATTTTTATACATGTCTCCCCATTGCCCCCCTCCCTCCCAGGCATACCCCAACCCCCCAGTGTCTATATTCATTGGTTATGCTTATATGCATGCATACAAGTCCTTTGATTGATCTCTTATCTACCTCACCTAACTTTAATCTTCCTGCTGTAATTTCACAGTCTGTTTGAAGCTTTACTGCCTCTGTATCTATCCTTTTGTTCATCAGATTATAATGTTCTTTATTATCCACCAATGAGTGAGATTATGTGATGCTTCTCCCTCATTGACTGGCTTATTTCACTAAGCATAAGGCTATCCAGTTCCATCCAGGTTGCTGCAAATGGTGAGAATTCCTTCTTTTTAATGGCAGCATAGAATTCCATTGTGTAGATGTACCACAGTTTTCTGATCCACTCATCTGCTGACGGGCACCTAGGCTGTTAAATTGTAGCTATTGTAAATTGTGCTGCTATGAACATAGGGGTGCTAGCCATTTTAAAAATGTTTCTGTATTTCCTCTCTCTTGCTCTCTTCTTCTCCTAGTTGTTTAATTAGTTTCATTTACTAAACTCAAGCCTATCTGCTCTCTCCTCAATTCTCCTTTTCCAAAAATAGATGAATAACCCTATCTATCTATCTATCTATCTATCTATCTATCTATCTATCTATTTTGTATTTCTTTGCTTTGCTTCTTATTCACTCATTCTCTTCCTACCTCCTCTATACTGAACTATGGTCCTTCCCCTATTCATTCAATTCCATAACCTTACTTTCAGTACATAAGCTCTTCCTCTACAGATCCTATTCCCACTTTTTCTGGGTATTTGTTGTTTGCCTTTTTCAGTTTATTTGTTTGTTTTGTGATGTTTTCTTCCCATATATATTTGTTCCTTCTTTTTTTTTCTTTTTTTTTCTCTCTTACCTTTTTTTTTTCTTTTTTCTCAATATCATTTTTGCTCTCTCTTATTTCTCCTAATTCTATTTCTCTGGTGGTCGCTTTTATTGAGGTTATTGGTTAGTGAATACATTCATGTTTTGTTTCCTTTGCTTCATATCTGTCAAGTTGTATTTTGTGCCATTTGGTCAACATGGTAGAGAGTGAGAAACATAACCATACACCTGAAAGGGTACTCCACGAATGGGTTAATAACACTCAAGACCCAACTACACCAAAAGAACCCAAATATACCAAGTAGTGGGCATCGCTAGTATACCCAGCCCAGAATACCTGAGAAATTGCACCACTTCCCTCTACCCCAAAAAAATCTACTATATAAGAGAAACTCAAAAAAATATGGGTGACATAGAAGTTTGATTTAATACATAGAAACAACCACAAAGGAACAACAAAAATGGGGAGAAAAAGAAACAACCCCTATATGAAAGAAAAGGAGGAATCACCAGGAAAGGAAATAAATGAAATGAAGGCAAGGAATTTGTCAGAGAAAGAATTCAGAGAAATGGTTATAAGGATGCTGAAAAGGATGGGAGACAAATTCAACAACATATGAAAGGATCAAGAGGAAATGAAGAAGAATCAAGAGGAAATGGAAAATGACATAGCTGCAAAAAAGAACACAATGGAAAGTATCAACAGTAGACTAGAAGAAGCTAAGGACTGTATCAGTGAGTTAAAAGACACGATAGGAAACACACCCAAGCAGAGCAACAACTGGGGACAAAAAAGGGTACAAAGCAGGAGAGCCTAAGGCAGCTTTAGAACAACACAAAACAAAGCAACATCTGCATAACAGGGGTGCCAGAAGGAGAGAAAGTTGAGAAGGAATAGAAAACCTGTTTGAAGAAATAATGACAGAAAACTTCCCTGATTTTGGGAAGAAAAAACTCATACAATTCCAAGAAACACATAGAGTCCCAAACAAGATGCACTCCAAAAGACTGACCCCAAGACACATTATAACTAAACTGGCAAACACCAATGGCAAAGTAAGAATCTTAACGGCTGCCAGAGAGAGACAGCATGTTACCTACAAGGGATCTCCTATTAGATTATCAACTGATTTATCAACAGAAACACATCAGGCCAGAAGGGAATGGAGTGAAATATAAAAAGTGCTGCAAAGCAATGGAGTGAATCCAAGAATACTATATCCAGCAAGGCTATCATTGAAAACTGAAGGTAAAATCAAGAGCTTCATAGACAAAAAAAAGAGTTTATCACTACCAAGCAAGCAATGCAAGAAATGCTAAAGAAATGTTAAATAAGACCAAAATCTTATTTAACCAGTCCCCTATTGGTGGCTATTCATAGTATTACACACTTTATTTTATACTAGAGGCCCGATGCACAAAATTAGTGCAAAGAGCTCGGCCCTTGGAGTCATGGCGGCTTGCCTCTGCCCTCACAGCCCTGGTTTCATCTAGAAGGTCATCTGAAAGGATGCCGGAAGGTCGTCCAGATGTCCAGTCTGATTAGCATATTACACTTCTATTATTATAGATTATCAAAATGTTGTAATCCCTGCACATAGTCCTGTGCCAAGTGTTTCTCAAGGGCAGACAATGAAATAGAAACTCTTGTGTCAAAATGTCTGGGCCTCTAAATCTTGATGGAAGCTGCCAATGTGCCCTCTGAGATAGGTGTTTTAATTAATTGCCCCCCCTCCATTCTAAGTAGCTCATGTGCCATTTAGGGCCCAACCTTCCTCAGTTTCCATATCCAACCACTTTCTCCCACTTCTAGTCTAACACTCAATTTCAGTGAACTACCTGTCATTTTGTCTTATGCTTACAGGTCTCTGACTATGCTGTTATTTCTTCTATTTGGAGAGTCCTTACTTTTTATCAGCATGATAAACTTCTATTCACTTCTCAAATCCCTGAGCTTGCCACACAGGCAGGCAATTGGTGACTCCTCCTCAGTGCTCTCACAGTGACTGCTCTGATCACATTTTGTCAGTTTGGGGAGATGGGTATGTGTCCCACTAACTTATATGATCTTTATAATCTAACCCAACACAGACTAGGCACACAGGAAGCCCCTAAGAGTGTTTGCTGAATTAATGGGTGAACTTTCTTCACAATGGCTTCAGACAACTTATTTTTTATGGGCCCTTAACTAAAAGTTTGGTCTGAGAACAATAATTTCCTAAAGTTCACCATTAAAGCTCCCATTCACTTCCATACCCCACTCCTATGTGTAAACACACAGGCAGGGACATACACACACATAGGCACCCTCCCAAGTCTATGTGGGGAGTCTTTGTAAGGATGTGTGTGAGGGTGTGTCTGTGTTAGAAAGTTAGGGAAGAGAGATAGAAGTAGGGGAAGAGAGAGAAGAGAAGTGAGAAAAAAAGAAAAAAGGTAGGCAGATAGAAAGAGGAGAAAGAAGATTGTTTAAAGTGAGCATTTCTAAAGTTACCAGGGGCTAATGAATCCCTTTAAATTAAGTTGTCTTAGCAGCTGATACCTGAGCAGGAAACAGTTGAGGAGCTATCACCCCTAGAAAGAAAATAATATATATATATTTGCTGACAATGAAGGCAATGCAAGCAAGATGCTCTATGAAGGTCAAAGACACTGGGTTATCACTTAGCTCTCTTATCCCTTGTCCCCATGTTCATTTGATCACCACAACAAAGTTTGTCTACCTCTTAAATACCTTGAAAATTCTCCAAATGTCTCCATTCCTAATTGCTGCCACTGAGGTAAATTGCTCATCATCTCTCATAGCTACTAGTGCAATGGCTTACTTGTTGGCCTCCCTGCATGCCATTTTGTCTCTTCCAACCCCGTAGACACAGGGATCAGAAAGATCATTCTGTAAAGCAAATCTGATCTTGTCACAGCCCTGCTTGAAGCTATGTAACCATAAGCTCAAGTTAAAACTATATTCAAGATCTTTCTTCATGCATCCGTCACAGTTTAGGAAGTTAGTAAATGTCAAGTCATTGTCTGTGAGGCACTGGGATTGAGAGAGGAGTCAAGACAATTTCAGTTCTCAAAGGGTGCATGCTGAAGTCCTCACTCCTAGTGGTAGCACAAGACATGATAGAAATCTCAACTTCTATTTGAATCTTAGACCACAAACTTTGTTATAATCTTACTTTTCTATGGAGTTCATGGCCTGTCAGTGCCTGATGCACAGCAGAAAGTTTCACCAGTATGGATGCATGAATGAATGGTTAGATGGTGGATGGACTGAGGGGTGGATGGATGAACAGAGGGACAGGTCGAATGGGTGCAAGAAAATCCAGCAGAATATATTGAGATTAGAGACTACAAAAGGAAGAAACAGACTCAGAGGCTTGTCCAAAGGTACACTTCTAAATCACATAATCATATCAATCTATTCAGAAAAAGCATGTGACAAAATCCAATACCCTTTCTTGATAAAAACTCAGCAAACTAGGAATAGAGGGATCATACCTCAACATAATAAAAGCCTTATATGACAAACCTACAGCCAACATCATACTCAATGGGCAAAAATTAAACTCATTTCCCCTAAGAATGGGAAAAAAAAAACAGAGGTTCCCACTTTTACCACTCCTGTTTGATATAGTACTGCAAGTGCTAGCCATAGCAATCATACAAAAAGAAATAAAAGGCATCCAAATTGGAAAAGAAGAAGTAAAACTGCCCTTATTTGTAGACTAGAGGCCCAATACATGAAATTCGTGCATGAGGGTGTGTGTCCCTCATCCCAGCCTACACCCTCTTCAATCTGGGACCCCCTTGAGGGATGTCCAACTGCCCATTTAGGCCCAATTCTGGTAGGACATCCCTCTCACAATCCAGGACTGCTGGCTCCCAACTGCTTGCAAGCCTGCCTTCCTAATTGCCCCTAACCACTTCTGCCTGCCAGCCTGATCAGCCCCCACTCATTCCCTTGCCAGCCTGATTGATGCCTAACTGTTCCCCTGCCAGCCTGTTTTACCTTAACTGCCCTCCCCTGCAAGCCTGGTCACCCCTAACTTCCCTCCCCTACAGGCCTGGCCCCTCCCCAACTTCTCTCCCCTGCAGGCCTGGGTTTCCCCCCAACTTCCCTTCCCTGCGGGCCTGGTCACCCCCAACTCTCTTCTTATGCCAGCTTGGTCACCCCTAATGGCCCTCCCCTGTAGGTCTGGTCCCTCCCAACTGCCCTCCCCTTCTGACCATCTTGTAGTGGTCATCTTGTGCCCACATGGGGGCAGCCACCTTTGCCCATATGGGGGCTGCTATTTTGTGTGTTGGAGTGATGGTCAATTTGCATATTACTCTTTTATTAGATAGGATGACATGATACTGTGCATAGAAAATCCCAAAGACTCCAGCAAATAACTACTAGACCTAATAAATGAATTTGGCAATGTAGCAGGATACAAAATTAACACCCAGACATTATGGCTTTTTAGTATACCAACAATGAACTCACATTGAGAAACTTAAAACCAATCCCATTTACCATTGCACCAAAAAAATTAAGATACCTATGAATAAACTTAACTAAGGAGGTACAAGATTTATACTCAGAAAACTACAGGACATTGAAAAAAGAAATAGAGGAAGACTTAAACAGCTGGAAGAACATACCATGTTCATGGATTGGTAGAATCAATATCATTTAAATGTCCATACTACTCAAAGCAATTTACAGATTCAATGCAATCCTTATTAAAATACCAATGTTATATTTCAAAGATCTTGAACAAACTCTCCCAAAATTCATCTGGAATAAAAAAAGACCCTGAATAGCCACAGCAATTCCAAGAAAGAACAAAGTTGGAGGAATCACAATATCAGATAGCAAGCTATATTATCAAGCCATGGTTCTCAAAACTGCCTGGTACTGGCACAAGAACAGACATATACACCAATGGAACAGAACAAATAATCCAGAAATTGACCCAGGCCATTATGCTCAATTAATATTTGACTAAGGAGGCAAGAGCATACATTGGAGTCAAGACAGTCTCTTCAATAAATGGTGCTGAGAAGTTTGGTCAGAAAGATGCAAAATGAAACTAGATCACCAATTTACACCATACACAAAAACAAACTCAAAATGGCTAAAGGACTTAATTGCAAGACATGAAACTACAAAAATGTTACAAGACTCCATAGGCAGCAAAATATCAGACATATGTTGTAGCAATATGTTTACTGACACAGCTCCTGGGGCAATGGAGACTATGGAGAAAATAAAGTAATGGGACTACATCAAAATAAAAAGCTTTTGCACAGCAAAAGAAACCATCAACAAAACAACAAGAAAGCCCATTGCATGAAAGAACATATTTGCCAATGCTATTTCAAATAAGGGTTTAATCTCCAAAATTTACAGAGAACTCCTACAACTTAATAATAATAAAAAAAAGATAAGCAATCCAATCAAAATATGGGCAAAGGATATAAATAGATACTTTGCATAAGAAGACATACAGAAGGCCGAGAGGCATATGAAAACATGCTCAAAGTCACTGATCATCCAAGAGATGCAAATAATAACAACAATGAGATGCCAACTCACACCTGTCAGAATGGCTATCACAACAAATGAAAAGTGCTGGTGAGGATGTGGAGAAAAAGGAACCCTCATGCACTGCTGGAGGAAATGTAGACTGGTGCAGCCAATGTGGAGAACAGCATGGAATTTCCTCAAAAAACTAAAAATGGAACTCCCATTTGACTCAGTGATCCTATGTCTAGGGCTATATCCCAAGAAACAATAAACACAAATCAGAAAGGACATATGTACTTCTAGGTTCATGACAGCACAATTTACAATAGCTAAAATTTGGAAACAATCTAAGTGCCCATCAGCAGATGAGTGGATTAAAAAACTGTGGCACATCTATACAATGGAATACTATGCTGCTATAAAAAAGGAACTCTTACCATTTGCAACAGCATAATGGACCTGGAGAGCATTATGCTAATTGAAATAAGCCAATTGGAGAAAGATAAATATCACATGATCTCATTCATATGTGGAATATAATGATCAACATAAACTGATGAACAAAAATAGATCCATAGACAAATGGGAGGGGAGATGTGGGGTGAGGGTTAAAGAGCAACCAAAGAATTTGTATGCAAGCATATTGGCATAACCAATGAACAGAAACAATGGGACAATGGAGGCTTGCCCCGGGGTGAGAATGGCTGAGGGGGGTGGTCAAGTGGGGAAAAAGGAGACATATGTAAAACTTTACACAATAAAAAATATATATTTAAAAAAAACTGTGATACAGCTATACAACGGAATCCTATGCTGCTGTCAAAAAGAGGGTGCTCTTACCTTTTGCAACAGCATGCATGGACCTAGAGAGCATTGTGTTAAGTGAAATAAGCCATTGGAAAAGATAAATATCACATAATCTCACTCATTTGTGGAATATAATCGACAACATAATTTGATGAACAAAAACAGAGCCAGAGAGAAAATATTTTGGAATATAACAGAAGTAATCCTGTTATTTGCTGATTTTTTTATATTTTCCTTAACTTTTGTGATATTATACTAAGTACAATTTTATTAATATTATTATATTTTAAATATTTTTATTGAAATATTAATGTTCATTGCATGTAATATTATATTTAACATAGTTTGTCTTGAAATATTAATGTTTATTGTATGTAAATGGATATTTTGTATCTACAATCTGGTAATAGATTTATTTTATATTTGTAAAAAATTAAATAAAATGAAGAAAAAGAGGGAAAATATTTTCAGGACACATAGTGTGTGTATATGTGTCAGAGAAAGAGAAGGAGAGAGAGAGAGAGAGATTTCAGGGAGTTCACACAGACACAAATTAGAATATTGGCTCTATCATTTATAAACCTGATGACCTCTCTGGTCCTCAGTTTCTACATCTGGAAATGGGGATAATAATAATACCTATTTTATGAGTTTGCTGTAGGAATTAAATGAGCATATGCCTGTAAATCACTTATTACCCCCTACCACACACAGTAATACTGAGTGCCTGTATTAGAATCAGAAACTGATATATAGGGGTAGGCCAAGTGTTTGTGATCCTGCCCTTGTCCTTGGTGATCTGACAGTTTAGTAAAAGAGACAAAAGCAATGAAAATCAATAGTCTATAGAATGTGCTATGAAGGGAATAAAACAAAAGTAAGAGTCTATGAGAGAAAAAAACTGAGAAGGACAAATTTAATTTAGATTTTGTGACAGTGCCGCACATGATCTTTCTGAGGTGGTGACATCTTAGCTGAGACCTCTAGAATGAGAAGAAGCCGCCATAAAGAGTAGAGAAAGAACATTTTAGGCAGAGTAGACAAACACATTCCAATGCAAAGGTCCTGAGATGAGAATGAACTTCTGATTCATGAAACAGCAGAGCAGTCTGGAGCAGAGCAGGGAATGGAAATAAAGGCAAGAAAGATCATTGATCATTGGAATGACAGGTAGGAGCCAGCTCCTGTGGGCCTTGGACTTTTTTTCTAAGTGCCATAGGAAGCCACTGAAGGGTTTAAGCTGGAAAGTGAAGGCCTGATTTGCATTTTAAAAGGATCCATCTGACTGCTGGGTGGAGAATACTAGATAGTAGAGGAGAGAAGTGGGAGTAAGGAGCCCCAGTTAAAAGGCCATTGCCATGTGAGCGGTTAGCAGCTGAGCAAAGCTACAGGATGCCCAGGACCAAACCAGAGAGGGTCAGACCAGCATCGCCACCATTTGTCCAGTGTCCAGATACCATTGATGACATGTACACATAAGGAACTGTCTGACATTGAAACTGGGTCTCAAAGCTATCGGACATTGAAATTGGGACTCAATTATTTTTCTTTTGCTCTGGTGGGTTTATTTCTAGCCTACAGGGGAAAGATGTTTTTAAAGACAAGAATCAGGGTCTGGGGGTGGGGAGGAAGCAGACGCAGAGGCAAAGAAGCAATGAACAGACTGTCGTGATACAGTGGGAAGGCAGGGGAAGTTGGGGAGGAGGGGCTTATAGGAGATCAATCCAAGGACTTGTATGAATGTGTGTGGGGGGATAGCCAGTGGATACAGGGCAATGGGGGAAGGCGGCGGGGGAGGAAGTGGTGCCTCAGACCAGGGTGGTGACAGCAGAGGTGGAGACATGTGGGGTTCATATCATATGAGGTAGTCTTTGACTCCTTCCTTTCTTCAACACCCCCCATTTCATCTGTCAGCAAAATCTGTTGTCTGTTTTCAGAATACATCCCAAATTCCAAAAATTTTTACCACCTTCACTGTCTCCACCCTTCTAGGCCACCCTTCAGACCTTGTCCTCATAGCCTCTTCTCTACACCAGAAGGATACAATTTTAAGGGATCCTGTTAAACCTAACTCAAGTCCCAAGATCCCCCATCTCTCTAGAAGAAAAGACAAAGTCATTTTAGTGGCCCAAAGTTCTCTGAGATGTGGTCCTTCATTACCTTTCTGCTGTCATATCCTGCTGCATGCCTTTATTCTCTCAAATCCAGCCATAATGTCCTCTGGAGTTCCTCAAAACTTTCTGACACTTAACCAAACGGGGTTCTTCACATGCATTGTTGTCTCTACCTATAATTGTCTTTTCATAGGTATCTGTGCGCTTTGCTTCCTTACTTCCTTCAGAGCTTTTTAAGATGTTACCTACTCAGTGTGACCTTCCCAGCTAGATAAACTTCAGCCCAACCCTCAGACATCCTGACTCTTTTTCTTCCTGATGGATTTTTTTTCTCCATAGCACTGATCATCATCAGCCATGATATATATTATTTATTTTATTTTTTGCCTCCTCTCACCAGTTTATAGAGTTCACAAAGAGAGAGATCTTTGTCTGTTCATGAATGTAAATCAAGAATCTAGAACAGTCCTTAGCACATAGTAGGTGCTCAGTAGATGTTTGTTAAATGAATATAGTATATTGGAGGAAATTGAGATGATACACAAGAAAAAATTCTCTGCACATGTTGTAAAGGCTGGTTTTTGTTAGGTTTATCAACGTGTGTGTATATGTGTATGTAT
Organism: Lasiurus borealis; assembly: GCA_004026805.1. Taxonomy (NCBI): domain Eukaryota; kingdom Metazoa; phylum Chordata; class Mammalia; order Chiroptera; family Vespertilionidae; genus Lasiurus; species Lasiurus borealis. Next base: position 47,928 of record PVJN01006201.1, on the reverse strand, counting down.
GAGAAGTTGTCAGTGTGCTCAGGGTGTGGAGGGCTCATTTATCATTTCCATTAACATCCTTCTCAGCAAATATCGACTTTCCAACCCCTTTTCATGGTAGTTTCTGTACAGAGTCTGCTTTAACCTTGCCAGCCAACCAAACACTGTGATGATAACTGTCATTGCTTCCTTCCCATGAGTGTGTGTGTGTGTGTGTGTGTGTGTGTGTGTGTGAGTGACCACTACCTGGCTTCTCCATCCCACAAGCCACTTCAATGGGTACTGGTACCCATGCTGAGGTGGCTCAATGCTAGTGCAGGCTGCACTCAGGAAAGCAGCACTTTCCCTGATCTTTACCAACTTTAAACAGTGATGATACAGTGGACATAGCTTATACTCCAGAGCCAGATGACTCTAAGCATTATCAATTCTAAACTGAATGACTGTGGGCAAATGACTGAACCTCTCCAGCTTATTTACCTGTACAGTGAGATTATAACTGAGTGGCCAGATTGTTATGATCTCTGGACGTATAATAATCTGGTCATTCAGTGTATACCCTATATAATAAAATGCTAATATGCAAATTTTACCCTTGACCAGGAGTTTGACCAGCAGGCAGGGTGGCCAACCGCCATGTCCCTTCTCCCTGGCCAGGCTGGCCACCCATGCACAAATTCATACACCAGGCCTCTAATATATATATATATATATATATATATATATATATATATATATATATATATATATATACTGAGTGCCAGATTATTATAATCTCTGAACACATATAATCTGGCCACTCAGTATGTGTGTGTGTGTGTGTGTGTGTGTGTGTGTGTGTGTGTGTGTGTATTAGATGTCCAGTGCATGAATTCGTACAGGGAGTCAGGAACCAGATAGTTACCATTCACAGAGCTCCCTGGTGCCAGCTGCTGGGTGGAGGACCCTAGATTTGTGAGTTCAGTCAATGTATACAATAGTGAGATGAGCTAAGTATTACAATTGCCATTTTAGAAATGAGAATGCTGAGGCTGCAAACTACTGGTGAAACAGGGACTTCACTCCCAGCCTGCTCTGATTCCAGAGCCTGCTTTGTTTCTCCGCCACAAAGAGTCAGTCAGACCAGGGATGGGGGTTGGGAGGGTCAAGGAGAGAGGAGGCAGAGGGGTGTATACCGGCAGACTCATACTATAAGAACAGTGTCCCAGGAGGAATGCAGACAGTGCCAGAAAACCCTAAAACAATTTTCTAACCCTGGAAAAAAAGTCTGTAGTTTGGGCTGGCATGATCAATGTGGAGGTTGCAAAAGGAAAGTTATTGGGGCCAACCCTCCCCCTGCCCAAGACATCCTATGTTGGTCCCAAAATCTCAAGGAAAGTCAGGTTGAGAAGTCCTTAGAAATATCTGAAGCCCCATTACTCATTTGAATTCCCTGGAGATTCAGCCACTCAAACCTGAGTCTACCCCTAGAGATTCAGATTTCATAGGATTTGAGTAAGGACTGGGCTTCTGGATTTTCCCAGTTTTCCAGGTCATTTGAATGCTCCCACTCAATAGGTCCTCCTTCAACCAATATTCCACACACACAATTTTAAAGGTGGAAAACCAGAGACCCAGAAAGGAGACACACAGGTATCTGGCTTTTTAGGGCTCATTCATATGAAAATGCCTTCCCCAGGATGCCAGTGAGGTAGGTAAGAGGGTCCTCAGAGTTGCCAGGAGTGGGAAGAAAACACTAAAAGCCTAGAAGTAGGCTGAGTTCCTCTCCTCATCCAAGCCTTTGGACACACTGGCAATCTATCTGCAACTGGTTAAAGGATCAGGAGCCCTGGGTTTGAATCCCATTTTTGCCACTCATTTTTGACCTTGGGCAAGTTCCTTTCCCTTTCTGGGCTTCAGTGTTAACCATACACAAAATGAGATTTGATTAAAATATCTCCTCAAATAAGATCTCTTCCAGCTCTGACATACTTTGGTTCTAGAAAAGATAGCATTCTGGCAATCTCGGTTGTGATCCTAACTACATTCCACGTGCATGAGTCAAGGCTTCTTACTTAGCAGAATGGGAATCATTGCCACCTAGGTCACGTTCCTTGCTCTTTCCAGGTCTATATTCTCCCTCCCTTAAACTAAAGCACATGAAAACAGAGAGTGGTTTCTACTCAGGGTACTTAGGAGGCTCTGGTTCTTGTACTAACTGGCTGTTCCAGCTCCACTGAGCTCCAGAACAAGGTCAGATGGATGGGGCTTTGAGGAAAGTGGGCCTTACCAGGATGGAGGGAGATCTTCTGCACCTAGACCCATATCCACTTCCAATGTCCATCAGTGGGGATAAGGGGCCTCCAGCTGACACAGCTCTCCAAAGTCTCCTCAGAGCTGTCCATGTGATAGTACTGAGTTTACAACAGCCCTAGGAGCAATCCACCCTCATTTATTCCCACATTACACATATTGCAAATAAGGCTGCTGATGCACAGAGAGAAAGGACTTGCCCAAAGCCATACAGTGAATGTTAGTCTGGACTGAAATACAAGCAAGCTGGCTGTTGAGCCACTGTTATTTCCACCCCAGCCAAGAATCTCCAGAATACCAATGTAGTGCTTCCTATGTACCAGACACTTTTCTAAGTTTTTCATATATGTGTCTATCTCTATCTTTATCTCTATCTCTGTCTCTGTCTCTATCTCTGAATACTATTATATATCTATATGTATATATACTTATTTTATCTGTACAATAATAATACCAGGTAGTTACTACAATGAAGTACAGATGAGAAAACCAAGGCCCAGAATGTTCAAGTAACTTGCTCTAGAGTCACAAGTTAATACATGGAGGGTTTGGGTCTTGCAGTGCATGCTCTATAGAAGGAAGTTCAATCCACATATACACACATCCCCTTATTCACTCCACACCTTGCAAACCTCAGTCTGGACTCTTACTTTCTTCTAGGTGGCTGTTTATGGTTGTGTGGCTTTGGACAATTCAATCATTTCATCCTCATTTCTCTGGGTCTTAATTTCTCCTTACTTAATGGGATTATTGGACCAAGTGATCTGTAAGGACCTTCTCTGCTTTGCCATATTATTAATCCTAAACTTGACACCACTCTTTTTTCTCTACCCTCTCTCCTTTTCTAAGAGTGGCTCAGTCCTGGGATTTTCCAGGACAAAGGAAATTTAGTGCAACCAGACCTAGCCCAAGAAAGTGCTTTACATGATTAAAGGGTGGAATTGTGACCTACCAGACTCCAACCCCCATTCACCTTCTTACCTGTCAGCCCACCAGACTCCCAGCCCTAGGGCCCAGTTTCCTGAGCCCTTTTCTTGAGTTGCCCAGCAGCCTATCTCCCCAGCTCTCTCTTCAGCTGTGATTCATTGTTGTATGTGGAACCTGGAGCCAGAAGTTATCCTAGCCATAATTACTCCTCCCTTTTTCTGTGCTGCTAATAATGATGGCACTCACTAACACACAAGAATGTGTCCATTGCCACAAAAGGAACATTCTGGCCATAGCACAAAGAACACTCTGGCTTAAGAATGACAAAATATAATCCTGGAGCCCAGCTTGGCCGCATCCTAGACATTTAGATCTGGAAAAGTTCCTCAACTTTTGTGCACTTCAGCTTTCTCATCTTTACAATGAAAAAAAAAATGAGTACAATCTCTCTGAGCTGCTGGAAAGATTCCATACCATAGTGTGTGACCATCTCAGAGTACAGTGCTTAGAGTGGAGTAGTCAAAGCTCAACAAATAAGATTTCATTTTGAATCCCAAATTTGTATGATCTTAGGCAAGTCAGTGAATCTCAGTTTTCTGAGCTCAGAGAAAAGTATAAAAATTCTTGTCAGTTGAGATTTTTATAAGGAAACAGTGAGATAATGAATGTAAAATTCCTAGCATGGTGACTGGGAGATGGTATAGGATCAAAAATATGTTACCCTGCTCCACCTAGCTCCATGCACAGAGATGAAACTATTTGTCCCCAAACATGCATAATAGTTAAGTGCCTAGTAAAATCAAAATCACACAAATCCTCCCAGAGAATAGAAAGAGAAGGAAACTTTCCCAACTCTTTTTATGAGGCTAGCCAAATAACTAGAAAAATCTTGATACCAAAGCTACACAAGACCATTATAAGAAAGGAAAATTTCAGTTCAATCTCTCCTATAGACATGAATGCAAACTCCAAAAACAAAATATTAAGAAATAAAATTTAAAAATATATTTAAAAAATTCCTTATGAACAAGTGAGGAGTGTGCAAGAATTTCGAAGGTGAAAAATCAATGAAACAAAATATCTGTTTTTAAAAAGATCAATAAAATTGACAAATATCTAGTAAGACTAATAAAGAAAAAAGAGAGGGATAACACACATTACTAATATCAGGAATAAAACAGATATCAAAAGGACAATAAGGAAACAATGTGAACAACTCTACACACATACACTTCACAACTCAAAATGAAATGAATTCATTCCTTGAAAGCACAAACTACCACAACTTATGAAACAGATAATTTGGATAGGCCTATAACTATCAAAGCAATTGAATTTGTATTTAAAAAACATACCCAAGAAGAAATTTCTAGATCAGCGGCTCTCAACCTATGGGTCGAGAACAGCTAGCAGGGTCTCCTAAGACCATCAGAAAACACAGATATTTACATTAAGATTCATAACAGTAGCAAATCACAGTTATGAAGTAGCGACAAAAGTAATTTTATGGTTGGGGATCACCACAACATAAAGAACTGTATTAAAGGGTTGCGGCATTAGGAAGGTTGGGAACCACTACTCTAGATGGTTTTATTGGAGAATTCTACTAAAAGTTTAAAGAATAATGAACACAAATTCTATATAAAAGCTTCCAGAAAAAGGAAGAGGCAGGGAGACTTTCCAACTCATTTTATAAAGCCACTGTGATTCTGATACCAAAGCTGGACAAATATAGTAAACAAAAAGAAAACTGCAGACCAAAATTCCTCATGAAAATAGAACAATTTTTTAACAAAACATTAACAAATATAATTCAGTAATGTATAAAAAAATTATACACACAGCCAAGTGGGGTTCATTCCAGCAATGCAAGGCTAGTTTAATACTTGGAAATAAGTTTATGTAATCCATCATATTAATAGACTAAGAAAGAAAAATTAATGAATATGTCAATTTATACAGAAAAAAGATTCTAAAAAATCCAACACACTTTCATAAATAGGACTGTAAAATTTTAAGAAGAAAGTGAACTTTTTCAATTTGCTAAAGATCATATATGAATTCATACAGCTGATGGTGAAAGACAGAATACTTTGGGAAGAAAGAATGTTCACTGTCATCACTCTCTTTTTAATTTTTTTTATTATGTTACATGTATACATATCTTCCCATTGCCCCTCACCCTCCCAGGCATACCCCAAACCCCCCAGTGTCTTGTGTTCATTGGTTATGCTTATATGCATGCATACAAGTCCTTTGGTTGATCTCTTACCTACCTCACCTCTCCTTTATCTTCCTGCTGTAATTTGACAGTCTGTTTGATGCTTTACTGCCTCTGTATCTATCCTTTTCTTCATCAGTTTATAATGTTCTTTATTATCCACAAATGAGTGATATCATGTGGTGTTTCTCCTTCATTGACTGGCTTATTTCCCTTAGCATAAGGTTCTCCAGTTATGGAAGTTCTAGTAAGTGCAATGAGGAAATAAATTAAAAGAGAAAAGAAAGTAGAAGAAAAAAGAAAAGTCATATATGTTGGACCAGAAGAAATAAATGGTTCTCATTTACTTACATAGAAAAGTTCATCAAGATCACAGGGTACAAGATAAACAGAAAAATTAATTGTATTTCTATGTACTTGCAATGAACATTTGAACATCAAAATTTTAAATGCAATGACATTTATAATCTCTCTAAAAAGAAAGAAGGAAGAATTAGGTGTAAATGTAACAAAATATGTAGAACTTGTATGATGAAAATGAAAAAAATGCTGATTAAAGAAATAAAAAATGATGAGACATACCTAGTGTTCATAGAATGGAGGATCTAACATAGTAAAGGTATCATTTTCTCCAAATTGATATATAGGTTTAATACAATTCCTATCAAAATTCTAGAAAGCTTTCTTGTAGATATAGAGATTATTCTAAAATTTACATGAAAATGCAAGGGAACTAGAATAGCTAAAACAATCTTGAAAATGAAGAATACATTGTGATTTTTAAGAATTATTCTATAGTTACCATAATCAAGACTGTGCAATGTTGGCAGGAGTGACATACAGATGAATGAAGAGAATAGAGTACTGAGAAACAAATTCATACCAAATACAGGCAGTTGAGTCTTGACACAGGCACAAAAGCATCTTAATGGAGGAAACATAGCCTTTTCAACTAATGGTGCTGGAGCAATTAGACATTCACAGGCAAAAAGATGAACCTCAGACTAAACTTCACACTTTGCACAAAAATTAACTCAATGAAACAATCATGCATTTAAATATAAAACATAAAAGTATAGATCATTTAAAAGAAAATATGAAAAAGAAGAAAACATGAAAAAATATTTAGGATTCAAATATTAATTAACAATTCTCAGCTGTGATACCAAAAATCTTGATCCATATAAGAAAAAATTGGATAAATTGGATTTCATTGAATTAAATACTTTTTCCATTTGATGAAAATGGATGCAAATTATCAGACAACCAAAAGCTAAAAGAGTTCATCACTAAAAACTAGTAATCCAAGAACTATTAAAGTGACTTCCTTAAGAAGGAGAAGAAAAGGTAAAATATGAATAATAAAATGGAAATAACAATATGCTTATCAACAATTACTTTAACTCTTCTCCAATCAAAAGACACAGGATAGCTGAATGGATAAGAAAACAAGATTCATACATATACTGTCTAAAAAAGACCCACTTCATATAAAACAACAACAAAAGCACACATAGACTGAAAGTAAAGGGATGGAAAAAATACTTCATGCAAATTGAAAAAAAAAGCTAAGATAACAATACTTATATCAGACAAAATAGACTTTAAAACAAAAGTTATAACAAGAGACAAGGAAGTACCCAGCAATTCCACTTCTAGCTAATTATTCAAAGAATCCCCAAACACTAATTTGAAAAGACATATGCATCCCTATGTACATCACAGCATTATTTTCAAGAGCTAAGATATAGAAGCAACCTAAGTGTTCAACAATAGATGAATGAATGGATAAAGAAGAGATGGTACATATATACAATGAAATGTTACTCAGCCATGTTGCCCTCTGCAACAACATGGATTGGCCTAGAGTGTATTATTGTGCTAAGTGAAATAAGTCACACAGAGAAAGACAAATGCCAGATGAGTTCACTTATATGTAGAATCTAAACACACACACACACACACACACACACACACACACACACAATAAATGAACAAACAAAACAGAAACAAACTCATAGATACAGAAAATATTTTGGTGGTTGGCAAATGGGAGGAAGATTGGGGGAATAGATGAAAAGGGGGGAAGGTATTGAAAAGTCCAAACTGCCAGTAACAAAAACATTCACAGGCCCATCTGGTGTTGCTCAGTATGAACCAGGAGGCCACTGTTTGATTCCTAGTCAGGGCACATGCCTGAGTTATAGACTTAATCCCCAGTGTGGGGTGTGCAGGAGGCAGCTGATAAGTGATTCTCTCTCATCATTGATGTTTCTCTCTCTCTCTCTCTCTCTCTCTCTCTCTCTCTCTCTCTCTCTCTCCCTATCTATTCCTCTCTGAAATCAATAAAATTATATTATGAAAAACATCCATGGGGATATAAAGTACAGCATAGGGAATATAGACAATAAGCCTATCTAATAAAGATGTAATTTGCAAATTGACCATCTACAACACAAATTCTGGCACCCACAGCCAATAAGGACAGAATATGCAAATTGTCGTGACAAGGCAAGAGGCAGAAAGGTGGCTCTGGCCGGAGTGAAGGCAGTGCTGGCAGCCAGGGGAAGGTAGGCCTATTCTTGCACGAATCTTCATGCATTGGGCCTCTAGTATTGTAATAACTATTTATGGTGCCAGGTGATTACTGGACTAATTGGGATGATCACTTGGTAAGTTATACAAATCTCTAATCACTATGTTGTACACCTGAAACTAATACAATATTAAATGTCAATTGTAATTGAAAAATGATAAAATTATTTTTAAATGGATGAAAAGACAAACTACAAACTGGGAGAAAATATTTGTAGATCATGTATTTGACACAGGACTTGTATCTAGAATATACAAAGAGCTCTTAAGTCTCAACAGTAAAGCAAAACAAAAACAGACAAAACAAACAATTTGATTAGAAAATGGGCAGAAGTCATGGGAAGACATTTCACCTAAGAGGATATACATATGGCAAATAAGCTCATGAAAAGTTAACTAACAATATTAATCTAAATTAATGCAAATTAAAAACAATGAGATATCACTACATAGGTATCAATGACTAAAGTGTTATAAAAAGTTACAATACCAAATATTAGCAAGGGTGCAGAGAAACTGGCTGGTGGTGGGAATGCGAAATGGCACAGTCACTCTGCAAAACAGTTTGGCAGTTTCCTACGAAACTAAAAATGCAAGTGTCACATGACTCTTGGATGTTTCTATCAAAGAATTTAAAACTAAAGTTCACACAAAAATTTGTACATGAATGTTTAAGCAGCTTTCTTTGTAATAGTCTCAAACTGAGAATAGCTCAGATGTCCTTCAACAGGTGAAGGGTTAAATAAACTTTGGTACATTCATAGCATAGACTACTACTCAGTAACAAAAAGGAACAAACTACTGACACATGCAACAGCTTGGATGGATCTCCAGATAATTATGCTCAGGGAAAAAGTGAGTCCCATATGGTTACATACTGTATGATTCTATTATATAACATTCTTGAAATGACAAAATTATGGTAAAGGAGAGCAGATTAGTGGTTGCCAGAGGTTAAGGAGGATGTAGGGTTTGAGAGATGTGGATATGGCTCTGAAAGGACAACAGGAGAGATACTTTGAAGGGATGTTCTGTATCTTGATTGTATCAATGTCAATATCCAAGTTGTGATAATGTACCATGTTTTTGTAAGATGTTTCCATTGGGAGAAACTGGGTAAAAGGCACAGAGGATTTCCCTATATTATTTCTTACAAATGCATGTGAATCTACAATAATCGTAAAATGAAAACAAAAATTTAATTTCAAAAATCAGCAAATGGGATTCAACAATATATTAAAAAAAAATTCATCATTACCATGTGAGTTTTAATCTGGGAATTCAAGGGTGATTTAACGATAAAAAAAGTGATCATTGTAATTCACCTAACCTGAAAAAGAAGAAAAATCATGGTAGATTCATAAAAAGCATTATTCAAAATCAACACCCATTTATGATAACACTGGGGGGGGGGGTCCCGGTTTCCTCAGCCTGGCTGCCTCCTCTCACAGTCCAGGAGCCCTCAGGTGCGGGAGCTGACCAGGAGATCGGAGGAAGGCAACACCCCCATCATACCTCTGCTGCTGCCACTGCCGGCAGTGCAAGCCTCAGCCAGCCCTGCTTACCTGAGCCTCAGGTAGCCCTGGGCAGCTCGGGAGCTGAGGGGCCAATGAATGGAGTGTGTAGTGCTGAACACCTGCTGCCCAAGTGGGGCTGAGGGGACTAGGCACTGCCATCTTGTGGCTGTGGCAGTCTATTAGCATCTTCACTCCTTATTGGCTGTGGGTGCTGCCATCTTTGAGGGTGGGACAGTCAATTAGCATATTCCCTTCTTATTGGCTGTGGGTGCTGCCATCTTTGCAATGGTGTGAGGGACAATTAGCATATTCCCTCTTTATTAGATAGGATTCTTACCAAGCTAAAAATAGGAGGGAGCTTCAACAACCTGATGAAGAGCATCTATAAGAAACCTTTAGCAAACAACATACTTAATAGTGAAATACTGAAAGTTTTCATACACCAAGATTAGATATAAGACAAAGATGCTGACTCTCACCATTTTTATTCAACATTGTACTGAAAAAGTCCTACTCAGTGTGAAAGCAAAAGAAATCAGAGATTTGAAAGAAGTAAAATTGCCATTATTTGCATTTGACATGATTGTGTACATAGAAAGTCCAGAATAATATACAGATACACTATCATGGTTGATAAGTTAATTTAGAAAGGTCAGTGGATATAAGTTTAACATGCAAAAATCAATTGTGTTTCTATATACTGGAAAAAATATATAAAGTAAGTTTACAAATCCATACTATTTGTAATAGCATAAACATCAAATGCTTAGGGATAAATCTAATGAAAGATGTGGAAAGCCTCTACACTGAAAACTAAAAAGAAAAAAATATGAGAGAAATTAAAGAAGACTTAACTAAATCAAGGGATAAAGCATATCCACAGATTAGAAAACTCAATATTATAAAGATGTCAATTCTCCCCCAAATTAATCTACAGAGCCAATGTGATCTCACTTAAAAATCCCAGCTTTCTTATGTGGTGGAAACTGATAAATTGGTTCTGAAATTCAGATGGGAAAGTGAAGGGCCAAGAATAGCCCGTTTAATCTTGAAGAAGAACATAGCTGGAGGATTCTCACTAACAGATATCAAGACCTAGAAAATTATAGTAATTAAGACATTGTGGTATTGGCACAAGAGTATAGAAACTGAAAAATGGAAAGAATAGAAAATTCAAAAACATACCCATAAAATCACCTAATTTGACAAAAATGACACTGTGGTACACTGAAAACTTAAAAAAAAACAAAAAAAACGGTGCTTGGTCAGTTGGATAGCCATGTGGAAAAAAAATTTATCTTGACCCCTACCTCACATCACACACAGAAATCAGTTCCAGATGGATTGCAGATATAAATATAAAATGCAAAACAATAAAGCTTTCAGAAGAAAACGCAGGGGAACAACTTTGTAGCATTGGTGTAGACAGATTTCTTAAATAAAATGGGAAAATGCTATATCCATTAAGAAAAAAAGTCGATAATTTTTACTACATAAAAAGAAAGAACTTCTGTTTATCAAAGATGAACCACAGAATTGGAGAAAATATTTGCAATTGATATCTCTGACAAAGAAGTTATAATTCAGAATATATTAGGTGACTCAATAGAAAAATGTGCAAAACACTTTGACAGACACTTCACAAAATAAAGAATATTGAGGTGGCAAATAAACACATGAAATGTGTTCAATTTAATTAGTTAAAAGGAAAATAAAAATTAAAACTATAATGAGATGCACCAGGAGTAGTAGAATAAAAAAAAATGGAAATGATCAAGTACTAGTGAAGATGAGGAGCAGCTGAAACTCTCCTGCATTATTGGTGGGAATGGAAGGCCAAGAAGCAAGATCAGGTGCTCTGTCTTTTAGTCTTGTTGTCTGCTTAATCTTTCCAGACCCCAGGCCCCAGCTATGTTCTCTGGATTGGGTTTGGCAGACCTCCTCAATCTCTGCTTTTTCCCATAATCCCTTACTGCATTTCAGAACCATGCTCCCTGAAGAGCAAATCTGATTCACCCTCTCTCTTATCCGTGGAAAGGAGTCAATATTCACAAGATTTTCTACCCTATATCTCAGAGATCACATAAATTAGAGCATTCATTGTGCAGATGAGAAATCTGAGGCCCGGAGATAGGAAAGGATTTATTGAAGATTACTCAGAGAAACTTAAAGGCGGAGGCTGGACCAGAACTCAGGCCTCCAAATGCCCCATGCATTGATTTATTTCTCTCATTTTGAGAAAGAGAAAAGGAGAAATAGAAAAGGAGAAAGATGGCAAGACAGAAAGGACTATTGAATAAAAGAGGCACAGGAAGGCAGAAAAGAGACAGAAACAAACTTCATGAGAGGAATGAAAGAGGAGAGAGAGCGATAAAGAGAACAATTGGAGACATACAGGAGAAAGTTAGAAAGAAGGAAAGAGAGAAAAAGAGAAAAATGGAAAGGGGCTGGCAATAAATAGAGCAGGCAGGCCTTCCTGCTCCTGCAGAAGTTGGTGGGAGCTGAGTCCACAGTCCTGTGGAAGGCAGAGATGGGTGGCCACAGAAATTCTTACCTGCCAAACTCCATCAGCCCTCAGAGGCCCAAACCAGAACTGAGCAGTTGATCTAAACAGAAAACAAACAGAGCAAAATGAAAACATGCTGGCTGCCCACCCCCACTGCCCCTGGCTGTGACTCTGTGCATTCATTGGCCCCCAAGAGGCCACTGGGAAGCAAGGCACAGCTTTTGTAACACTCCTTTCTCTGTGATTCCCCCCCATCCCACAGCCACCCCCCACTAAAAGCCATAGACTCAGCTCTATTCAAGATTCCATGGAAGGGAGGGGTCAGAGTTTGTGGGCCCTGTAATGCTGGAGGTGGTCCTGTGTTTCTCACCCCTGCCCTGGCAGAGGGACAGTAAGGTCTCTGAGGGGCTGACAGAGAAGTGAAACAGTAGGAAGACAAAGTTTAGCCACCCCCATTTATTGCTGGGGGAGTTCTTAATAATCCCAGAGCTTGTCCTGGTTGTGGTAGAGGTGAGAACGTGGGCAGGGAGTGCAAGAGGAGCAGGGTGGCTGACCAGTGTCAAAAAGCCGACACAATGAAAACTTATCATTAGTACCATGTGTTACTTTCTGTCTCCACTGGGCTCTGGAGCTGGAACTCATGAAGAGAAAATTTCCATTTACATTATAACTTATTAATAATGATACAAGTAATAATTAATATCAGTCATGTGCTTTGCAGTTATCAACTGCACACAAACTCACGGAATCCTCACATCGCTACCTTATAGTACTGGAAATAACTCCATTTTATAGAAGAGGTAACCGAAACTCAGGAAGTTACTCACTTGGCATAACTGGGGGATGGTTACGCCTGGGTAGGTGAGAGTAGGTTAGTATATTATGGCTGACATGTAATGAACAAAGCCAGTGATCAAAGATGAAAACATACCTCTCTAAACTCGGGGGCATCCCTCAACTCTTACATCATGCAAGGGAGCAGTGCATGTAAGAGGCCAGGAGAGGGAATATGGGGATAGAAATGACTATGGGCAGGTGGCAGGAGTCCTGGAGTAGGGACCACCCCAAGATTGATTAAGAATACAGACTTACTTGGGTTCAAATCCTAGCTTCAATACTTACTGTCTGACGTTTGTCTAGTGATTTCAGTTTTCCAAGACCCAGTTTCTTCTTCTGTACAATGGGAATAATGATAGTGTTAAAGAAAAAAAAATCAACGAAGTAAATTTGAAGATCTAATTGGCTTAACTGAGTGATTATGAATTGGACAGGATCCTATCTAAAAAGTAGAATGGTGCTCTGAGGAGTTGTACAACATGGAAGGTGTTTATAGGCAAAACTTGGGCAGGACAATACAGTTATTAACAAAAGAAAGGATTGTTTCAGGCAAGGTTACCTTTCAGTAGGCAGAAACTTTATCAGGCAGATTGCCTCAGCTTTCTTCATGGCATGGAAAGGATGCATGACATATTACCTCTTTGGTACTTATCTGAAAATTCCTGACGACCAATTAAGATTACATTTCTGCAGAAGCTGAAACTAAAATTAGGTCAGGTATTAAGTCTAAGTTTGGTGTCATGGGCTTTGGCACAAGTGACTCCATTTTTGGCCTGTGGTTTTTTCTTTAACAATAGTAACTACTTCACAGAGTTTGTCAAGATTAAATGTGTTATTTCAAGTAAAACAGAAAAGTGCCTGGCACATGTTAAGCCTCATGTATTAGTTCCTGATGCCCTTGTCACTGTTGGTTTATTTGCCATGTCTATGATAAACATTAGGATAGCATCAATGAGCAAGAACAGCTGTGGTTCCTGTCCTTGTGGAGTTTTGAGTATGGCAGGAAAGGTAGCTATTAATTACAAAGTACACAACAAAAGTTAAATTGCAATAGTGAGAAGTGGTGTGGAGGGGAGGGCCATAGTGCCACAAGAATGAAAAATTAGGAAACATGTTCTAGCCAGGAAGATACAGAGATGTTTCCCTGAGGAAGAGACGTTTGAGCTGTGTGCCAAAATAGAAGTATGAGTCAAATAGAAAAAGAAAAAAAAATCATCCCAGTCAGAGAACACAGCATATGCAAAGGCCCAGTGGCAGAAGGGAATTTGATTATAGGATGTGAAGGGAGTGTGAGGCAGAGGCTGGACCAGGAAAGACCCTAGAATTCATGCCCAGGAGAGTCTTGCCTTTATTATGAAAACAAAGGGAAATCTAAGAAGGACTTTAAGAATGGAGTAACATGATCAGGGCCTAATTCTAGGTTCAAAAGGGTCTCCAGCTGGGAGGTGGGAAGAAAAATCATATAGAGCAGGATGGACAGAGACTGCCATTGGCTTTTTCAATGTGTGACCTTGGACAAGTCCATTCCCTTTCCTGGGTTTTGGTAGCCATCCCTAAATGGTCTCTGAAGCCTACTTTAAGATCATCTTGTTCTTTTCCATCTGTCCTTGGTCCTACCTCACCCGCCATTGAAAGGAGGACAAGGCAGGGAAGACATACTGAACAGAGCATAGAACCTCTTCTGTCTTCCCCTTCCCCGTATACCTCTATAATGCCTGTCCCCCACCCCCACCCCCGTTCAGGCTCTGTGGGAAGGAAGGCCATTTGGGGCCAAGGTTTCTCCTCCTCTGTCCATGGCTCACCCCCGTCAGCCTCAGGCCATTATGGAATGGGGTCTTCTCAAGCCTGGGACTGGAGGAGGCTCAGGAAACCCCCATAGTGGTTTCTCATTGTGAAGGAAGGCCCAGAACCACAGGAAGCTGAGAGAGGCTGTCCCTGCCAGGATGATGGAGTGAGTGTGACATAGAGTTCTCAGGACAGGCAGAAAAAAAAAAACCATTTACAGCCCCTCCTTGCCAAGTCTGGTTCCAATCAGGCCCCTGGACGGCCCATTCTGCTCCCTGCACCCACCACACCAGGCTGGCTCCTCCAAAAGCCAGAGTCATTTAAGGCTTTTGTCTTTCTTTCTCCTCTCTTCACTGTTTAATAAACATGCACAAAGACACACACACACACACACACACACGCACACACACACACACACACACACACACACACACACACGTCCCCCACCCTTGCAGGCCTCTGTACCCACACAAGTGTATACATATGTGGATATCCATCCACACAGATGGTCCCCTGGGGTTCTGTGTACCCACACACATATAGACAGATAGACAACACAAACACCCACCTCCTGCACTCACATTGGAGATGGGACATGGGTTGGCTGAGGAAAATCTTCCATTGTCAACCAACAGCAACATCCTCTGAGGTTGAGAACCAAAGGACCCAGGAAGTGCCTTCCTTCAGTCACAACCCCCAGGCCACTTCTCTCCTGTTCCTTTTCTCAGCTCACTGGCTGCCATGGCAACAGGCTACTATCCCTGCCATCCAAGGTACAAGAATGCCTTCTCTGGAGCCCAGCTAGACTTTGGTCAAGCTATGAGCAGGCACTGAAGGAGGCTAAGACTGACTGAGGGCCTAGGAGAGCAGCTCACCCAAGCATAGAAACCCCAGCCCTTTTTCCCCAGGCTTATCTGGTACTCTGCCCTGTTCCTACCCTCATCCCAGACTATCAAAGGCCTCAACTGGCCACTGAAGAAGTATCTGTTACTCTTGATCTGAGCTGAACAAGACGCTGTCACGGGATTCTCTTGACTACCTGAATGCTCAGGCCATTTGGTTCCTCCGGGCAAAGCCAGAGGGGCCCTCTAGTTTATTCCATATCCAACAACTGTCCAGCAGCCCTCGGAAGTCAGGCCCAGTTCTTCTCCACACTCATGGAAGACTGGGATGTAGTAACAGGGGAGTCACTCCAAGTTCAACTTGGGGAGGACTTTGGGATTAAGGGAATCCAATTATGGGCCTTGCTTCTTCCTCCCTCAAATAATCAGAATGGTGGCCCCTAAGAACCTTAAAGGAGAGGCTGCTTTGCATGGGAGGTGGCCATTCACCCTCCCTGGAAGGCAGTATGATGCAGGGAAGTATGTGAGCTTGAGGAAGCCAGACCTGGGTTCAGGTCCCTCATTGCCCTGTGCGAGCTGTGTGAACTGGAGAACTGAGTCAAACCCATAGATTGGGTTCTTACCAATAGCTAATGTAGCCAGGACATGGGCCATAGTAATGCTCCATACATGCTCATTCCAGTTGCTTCCCACTAGCTCTGGCCATTTGAAGTGCAGAACCCAGGGAGAGGGGCAGAAGGAGGAACGAATTTCCATCCGTTACACTCCAGGTTTTATGTTCATTACTTCATTTAATACTCCTTGTATCTATGTGTGAGGTAGTTACCATCAGGATCCTTGTTTGGCTCTTGAATTGACATAGGTGGGGGCATTATACCATGATAATGAGACAACAGAGGGAGTTTGAGAGGGGTGTGTGTGGAAGGTGCTTTAAGCACTGATTTTGAGGGTGTTTTAGCCTGTGGGAAGAGGACTTGTCAGGCCTCCCAGCTTCCTCCTTCCTCTGGTATGTGGAGCAGACTAACTGGCTGCCAGGGCCCAGACACACACTGACTCCAGAGTATCTTGGAGGGCAACTTTATGAGGCAGAAAATCTAGCATGTACCCCTGGGAGCAGCAGCAGCAAAATAGCTGGCCAGGCTTAGGGTGGAGGAGACCCTTCCTTCCTACCAAGATAACAGAGCAGAGCACACCTCAGGCAGGGGAGCTTCTAGGAAATGTTCCAGGGAAGCTGATTTCACTGAGCAAAAGGAAAAGCAGGGCTCTGCAAAGGCGGACCAGTTGCATGTAGGGGTGTGAGTTGCCTGTCACTGCAGGTATATGAGCAGAAACTAGCTAGAAAAAGGATTAGTTATTCACACAGGTCAGGGTTGTTAGCCTGGAGGGACTCACGATTTTAAAGTGCTTCCTAAAATTATGTACAACATTTGTTGTGCTTGTGCGCTTTTCATAAGAAATGGGCTCATTGCTTTCATTAGCTTGTTCAGAGGCATTCGAGCCCGGAGGTCACACAGATGAGGAAATGGAGCCTTGCAGAGGGCGGAAGCCTCCAGGCTTCCTAACCAGAGCTCAACTCCATGCTGTTTTCTGTAACACAAAATGCTGGCCTCTCCTAGAGCAGGCGCTTCAGGACAGCCTAGTGCGAAGGGTTGTCATGTTGCCATTTCCCAGCAAAGGATTCTAGGGCCCAAAGGAAGGCAGGACCTTGTTTAGGTCCCACAGCCAGTGGGAGGAGAAGCCAGGACTAAATCCTAAGTCTCTTGCTGACTGTTTTCCCCCAAACAACTCCATTTCATCCTCTCCCTGTGGAGAGTAACAAGCAGATATGCCTACACTGTCCTGCAGATCTCGAAGCACCCATCCCCTCTTCCTGCTCTCCATATTCTGTGGGCTAGCTTCTCTACTCCTTCCCTCCAGAAAACTTTCATTTCTACCTGAACCCTGCTTACAGCTAGGTATGACCCTAGAGAAGCTAGGTACTGACACTCTGGCTTACCCAGAAGTGCAGGTGACCTGCATAGGCAGTAGTCGAGAAGCAGGAGGCTGATCCAGGCCAGGAAAAGATGGGGCCATGGTCTCTCCAGAGTAAAAAGTGTTCAGGGCCAATGTAAGGGCTTTCACCTCTTTCCCTAGATGCTTTCACCTCTCTGTTACAACTGAAAAAAACTAGCATCTTTCTAGAATCCCCAGAAACAGATGCCTGAAGACAAATGTTTTCTTCTGCCCCTTCCACCTTTTCTGGGTCCTTGAATGGGACTGACAAATGAAGCCAGACCACTGCAGCCTTTGCTGTTCCAGAGATGAGCCATGGAAGTGCACGTTTGAAAAGGAGCTAGCAACATAGGCCTTCCATGCAAAGGGCCATGGCCAGGAGGTAGGTAGGTAGGCCATTAGTCAGGAGGCTCTTCAGGCAAGAGCAGCCCCTAAATGGGGTGCATTGGCTATACAGACTGACCTAGAGAAGGCCAAAAAGGATCAGAGCTCCATCCCCAAAGCCTGGAATGCCACAGTTAAAGCAACCTGTGCAGTAAAGCTGTCCCCAGCTGAGATGAGAAGCCTCTGGGACTCAGCAGTGCACTTTAATTTTTTTTCTTACAATCTTTGTGCATTTTTGCTTTGATTATAAAAGCCAAATGTACTCATAGAGTAGAATCCAGAAAATAATGACAAGTATATAGAAAATAATCAATAACTGTGTAACCTTGGGCAAGTCACTTATCCTCTCTGTACTTTAGTCTCCTCATCTATAAAATGGGATAATACAATATTTATCTCATAAGGTAGTTAGTTGTAAGAAATACAGATAAGTAAAGTGCTGAGAAAACTTCCCAGTTTCCCAGCCCATTATAAGTGCTATACAAGTGTTATCTTTTATTTTTATGATCCACTACAATCCCACTACCCATAGTCAGCCACTGTTAACAATTGGTTGATTTCCTTCTGGTCCTTTTTATTTGAATACTTATAGTTTGTAAAACAATAATTAGGATTATACTGTATATATGAATTGGTATTTTTGCAGATTTTAATCTAGCATCATAGTATGAATATTTCCCACATTATTATATATCCTTTAAAACATCCTCACAAGTTGTATATAATTCTATTTATTCCATTTTTTTAATGTTGGAGATTTTGTATGAATAGCTTTTAAATACATTTTAACCCAAATCTGCAAACATTTCTTTAGTATAAACTCCTGTAAGGGTAATTATTGCTTCAAAGTATAAACCTGGTTTTACAGGTCTTGATATTTCCAATTATACTAATTGATACTTCTTTCAGCAGTATGTGAGACTGCCCATCTCACTGCAACCTCACCAGCATTGAGCTGTTGCTTTTTTTTAAAGTTTTGTTAAATTAATGGTCAAAATGTCACGTTTTAAATATTCTACTTAAATGAATTAGGAATGGTATGGAGTACCAGGTGAAGGACTTTTCAGTGAAGTTGGCCCTGTAGGTTAGAGAGATTAGTGAAGGGCAAGGGAGCAGCATGGCATGATCAGACCCAGTCAAACTGCCTATCTGGGAAAGGGGAAAGGATGAGAATGAAAGCTGTGGCCATGTGAGACTGAGAAAAAAAACCCTAGTGCCAGGGGAATGAGGCCCAGCACCATGATTGCCAGCTCTTGCACTTGGCCAAAATCTCTCTCTCAAATCTGTCAGAAGTCCCATTTGTTGGCTAGACAAGAATAATTATAATGTAAATTGGACTTTGGAATTGCAAATATCAATACAGAGCTAGAAGGAGTGACATGGCTTTTGAACACTGAGGCCAAGATAATGACTATTCCAGGACCCTGGTGAAAAGTAATCCCAGAAGCTTTTGGATGGGAAACAGAGGATGGAAAGGCCCTAGTACTCTGAGAGCAGCAGGTGAGCTATGGAAGGTATGGTGACCACTGGGTACAAGTGTGGAGCTGGAAGGGCCAAAGGTAGCCCTGAATGTGTGAGGGAAACTCCCCAATGAGGGCAAGCTTCCCCAGGCTGTGCAGACATAAGCTGAGACCTGGAACTTAGAGCTGGGTTTGGAGGTTCAAAAGCTGGAGAGGGTGTGAACAAATGAGCATAGCACCATCAAGATGTAGGCTAATATCACTAGACTACAATTCTGTGTGTGAAGCACCAACTCTTTGTCAGGCACTGAGGAAATGGTTGATGGCACCACTCTATCTGGGGAAAGTGGCACACAGATTGGCTAAGTAACACGTTCAAAGTTAGTGGCAGTACGTCCACAGGCAATAAGTGACAGAGTTAGAAGCTGAGCTCTGACCTATTAGGCAATGAGTCTGAGCTGATTTCCTTGAACAGAGCTGGTGGCAAAGTTTCCTCTTTTCTGTCTTGAGTAGAGAAGCTTTACTGGCTAGGGTTTCTGAAGGGATGTTATCTAAAGGACAGTAAGAAATCTACACTTGCCAAAACTGGTTTGGCTCAGTGGATAGAGCGTCAGCCTTCGGACTGAAAGGTCCCAGGTTTGATTCCGGCCAAGGGCATGTATCCTGGTTGCTGGCACGTCCCCAGTAGGGGGCGTGCAGGAGGCGGCTGATCGATGTCTCTCTCTCTCTCATCGATGTTTCTGTCTATCCCTCCCTCTTCCTCTCTGTAATAAAGCAATAAAATATATTTTAAAAAATGCTAAAAAAAGAAATCTACACTAATAAAAGAGAAATATGCAAATTGACTGTACATCCACTATGCCCACAACCAATCAGGAGTGAGCATGCAAATTAACCCAACAAAGATGGCTGATTAATTTGCATATGTAGGTGCGGGGCAAAGACTGAAGGCTCCAGCCTGAGAGAAGACTGAAGACTCAAGATTGAAGATGACTGAAGACTGAAGAGGCTTGGTTTCTCCATCGCAGCTGCAGCAAAGGCCTGGGTTCTGGGTGCCAAAGGAAAACCAGTGCCAGCAGCCAGGGGAAGGAAGGCCTATTGCATGAATCTTTGTGCAACAGGTCTCTAGTAGTTTTTATAAAATTCCAGAGACCAACAAAACTAGAAAGAGTGGGCTTAGATAGCAGCAGAAAAAAGGGGTAGACACCTGAAAGAACTTCAGTATAAGACTCTTAGATACAGTGGTATAGGTTAAAGAGCCTCTCTCTGATATTCTCAGCAGTGAACCGTTTCTATACTTTTCCCTCTCCCAACATCTCGTCATCTCCTAGTCTTCATCATACATGTTCACCAGAGGCAGCCTTGCCCACTACTAGCAGGCTTGGACATCCAAGATCACTTGTAGACAATAGGACAGCTAGGATCCAGATCAAGCCATGGGTGATATCCAGCTCAAGCAAGTGTGATGTGAACTTTTGTTACTTAAGCCTCTTTTCACTCTTCCTCCTGGGCTTTCCATTGATTCAGAGGTCTTCCTGAGCAGCTGAGAGAGTTGGATAGAGAAGCATCAGAGTACATGAGCTCTGAAAAAGCCCAAAGGATGCAATGGAATGTGAAAGGACTTGTGTCACACAAGACAGTGTCCCTTCTTAGCTACTATTGCTTTATGACCTTAAACAAATGCATCCACTTCCCTTGGTCTCACTTCACTCTCTGAAAAATGGAGGGTGGCATTGAGTTGCTGTGGGGCACTAGTAAGATAGTTTGTTTAGTTACTAAAACACTACCTGAGTGCCTGTGTTCTGCCACACCCAGTTCTAGGTGGCTGGAGAACACGAAGGCAAACCAGTAATCCAACCCAGGTCCCAAGATGCTCAGTCCATTGAGGAAATTAATGTGTGTAACTGCACACCCTGCACCAAGACAGCCCAGGGTGGGGCCTTTCCTGGCTTTGTTTCACACCATGTGGTAGCCATAGTCTACAAAACACTTCACATGCGTCAGCACATTTGATACCCACAACAGCCCAGACCCTCATGTTTCAGATGGGGAAATGCAGACCCAAAGAGTTTAAGTGATTTGCACACAGTCTTATAGATGGTGAGTGGCAGAGGCACCCTGGAGCTCATTGGGACTATTTCCACTGAGGCCCCCCAATCACCTCCTGGTTTTACCCTCAGACTGACCAACTCTGTCTTTAGGTATAGCACTTGCCCCTCAATCTTAGCTACATTAAGGTCCTCCTAGTGTTCCTGAATAGCCATCTAACTCATCTGTAGCTTGATTTTTATAAAATCATCAAATCACACAGGTGAAAATTTCCCTAGTTTCAGTGTGTTTGGAGAAGGAATAGGGACCAGGAGAGTATTTGTACCCTCCAAATTATACTTTTCTAAGAAGCCCTATTTTAGTGTATCTAGACTTATGAGATAAACTGTCTTCAGTTTTCTATGACATGAAATTCTGGGTATATCTTTTTAAATTCCTGAATTGCCAAAATGTCTGAAGAGAGGTTATGTGTGTCCACAGAGATATTTCTAGGTGTTTAGACAAGGAATGTTAGGTTATTCTGAGCCAATGGGTTTGAATAAGGAGGGCTGTTATTGAGCCCATTGGGTTCAGGGGCTGTCATTCATTGATAGGTAAATAAATCAAGGAGAGTCCAGTCCAGTGAAGGCTCAAGCAGGGGTACAGGGTCCTTGTGCTGAGAGAGAGAGAGGGGGGGGGCTTTTGGATTCCCAGATTCTTGACTTGAGATGAGGCCTGTTCTCAGTGTCAGCCTACAGAGAAGAGAAAGAGGGTGTAAGCCTGACCAGGGATGTGTCAGATGTATCACATGTGGCCTACTTTCCTTCCTGTAAGGTAGATTCAATTCCCATTTTATAGATGAGAAGCACTGCAAAGGTGTGTTATTACAAGGTCCCAAAGCAGGAACTTGCTGGAACAAGGATTAAAACCTAGATCTCACTAGACTGCAGAGGCTTTGCTCTTTTTCTCCCTCAGGATACACTTGGGGAAGAGATGAGGTTCTGGGAATGCTCTGACTGAAGCCTAGAATAAGGCATGCCACAAGCCCACCCCAAATGCTTCCTTACGACCTTTTCCTCAGTTGTCTGTGTCTTCCATTCTCAGAGTAAAGCTCAGAGGAAATGCCTTGCCATTCCCCAAGCACCTGGAGGAATCCGAGGATTTGTATCTAGTAGGAGTAAAAGGAGCGCCAGTGACCTCAGTCCTGAGGAAAGCCCTTCCTAGAGCCCATCTGCCCTTCTCTGCACCCTCTCTGAGCTGCCCTGGAGTCATTGCCAAGTCTCTCTGCTGAGATTTTTCCAGAGGTCCAGGGAATTTTCAGGAGTCAAGGATGTCAATGACTTCCACATGCATAGTCACAGATCCCATAAATGTGCCTAGATGGCTACACTGAGCTATAATTATTCTTTTGAACATGGATGTGTCAGGAAGTCTGTGTGTGTGTGTGTGTGTGTGTGTGTGTGTGCGCGCACACACACACACACACACACACACACATTGTAAGCAAGTGATAAGTAATTCCAAAACCACCCACAGAGCCCATATCCTCTATTCCTCTTTACACTTTAGCAAGTCCCATTTCACAGTGCCCCCAGTATGTGCAGGGGTCACAACAATGCTCAGAGACCAGTTTCTGCCAAGTCCAAGCCTGAAGGCGCCACTCCCTTCTTTCCCCTTGATCTCTCTCTTTCTCCTCCTTCTGCCCCCTCTTTCTCCTCTTTCTGCCTCCTCCCAAAGTTTCCTTCCTCTTCCAAAGACCGCCCCTGTTTAGCCACCCCTCACCTCACCATACACGTATCATCATCATAAGTCACATCATCAAAAGAATAAAGCTGAGAATTAAGTATGCTGGGGTGTGAGTGGCCATAGGCCCAGAGAGGCCAGGAACAAGTGTCACATTTGGCAGGTAGGTTGTAGGGAAATAGGTGAGAGGAAGCATTTAAGGAACAGTAGACTAAGCCAGAGAGCTCTGTTGGGTACTATGGGCCGAGCGAAGATGTTTACTTTCAGAAGATTCCATTAAAGAAGTACATCTAGAGACAGTACAACATAGTGTTTGAGAGTAAGCTGGAACTAGACTGCCATGTGATAAAGGACAGTTACTTATCCTTTCTGTGTCTCATTATCTTTATCAGTAAACTTGGGATAATAATAATAACCTTTGAAGATCAAATGAATTAATACTTATAAAATGCTGGTATAGGGCCGACACAGGGGAAGCACTGCAAAGGTGTGTTATTATTTTAGATAAAACATATCAGCATCTCCTGCCTCTGCATAAACAACAGCCACCAGAACTCCAAGCCAGTCTTGGCAGAGGCCATATGATTTATACAGCCTTAGTCACCATTCATCCTCCATCTGCTACCATTTAGCTCTACCATCTTTTGGCATTGTCCACTGATGGGGGCTCTCAGTTTGTCCTTGGCATCAGAACTTTCCTCACCTCAAATCCCTTGGTTCCCAACTCTGCTCTTTTGCTTTGGCCAGTACCTCTCCAAGAAATAAACTCCTGATGTTGAGCCCAGACCAGGGCAAGGCTCACAGTGGTTCATAAGCACTGACGGTTCATATCTCTTTTCAAATATACATTTAATGGTATCATGTTGATACCTTGAGTTCAGACACTGTGAGAATAGTCACACCATGCTAATTGACAAATGCTATAAATCAGGACTTTTTTTTCTTCTCTATGAGCAAGTTATTAAACCTTTACCAGTGCAAGCTGGCAGATTCATTTCTTCACATCACACCTTGGGACCCCTTTCTATATGATGGTTGCTCTTCTCCCAGACACTAGATCCACTTATAGTAGACTCCCTGCAGCAGCGTTCCCCATTTAATTACTATCCAATGGCTATTTCCTCTTGGAACCTCGGGGCTCACTGTTGACTCATTTTCTGCCTTTTGGCACCAGACTTTGTCCATTTGGATGTTCCCCTCACTGCTGGCTAGACCCCTGGCCTTTCCCTTCTCTGCTTGCCCAGTGTCTTCCAAGGGGCCAACAGCTCATATCCGAGTCCTGAGCAAACCAGGATGAGGCATGTGCTGAAGTCAGAAGTGAAGAGTCTAAAATGTAGCCAGTCTTATAGTTTGCTGTGCTGGGGAGTACGAGGCAGAGGAAGGTATGATCCAGGGCAGTGCTCGCCTTCTGTATCTGGCCATGAGTGGGCCAGTTAATTGTTGTTCCCACTGCTTAGCAGTGCTGGGCATGTACTAAGGGTTCACTAAATATAGTATGAATAAATAAATAAACACATTTGGTCATTCAACACGTTTCCCTAAGCTTTTACTCTGTACCAGGTTGTTTTGGAATTAAAAAAAAAAAAAGAAAAAGAAATAGCCCCCGACTCCAAGGAGCTCTGGTGTCCATGGTCCATGGAGGTGAGTGCTAACAAAGCTTGGGACTAACTGCAAGATGGATTGTGAGGCTAGTGCAAGTGGCTTGGGACAGATGCTCTGGTTTTCAGGCAAGATAAAGCCCTCTGTAAGCCAGAGGAGTCATAGCATTTGTCTGCATTTGCTCAGTGGCTGCTGGCTGAGGTGGCTGTCCAGCCTTCTTGGCCAGAATGCAGCCCCACTCTCTCACCACAGCCCCACCCACCCAAGGAAGTGGAGCTGTTGGCCAGAAGAGAGGATTCAGGCAGGGAATCCCAGCCCTACCCTGCCTCAGACTTGGCCTACAAGGTCCTGGCATGCTTCTAATATCAAGCAGCAAATTCAATCAGGCAGATGAGAATTCCTATTATTTTAGTATATTTAGAAGAGAGTTTAAGGTGGATTTCATTCCATGCTGTATATTTTTACAACGTGAGGTCAGGCCACTTTGATAAATGCTATAGTGAAGACAGGAGGGAGCCATGGGAAAGGGTGAATGAGCGAAAAGAGTGAGAAAGTGTGGGAGTAAGAGACAGAGATAGAGACATAGAGTGAAAGAAAGCCAGAGAGAGAGAGAGAGAGAGAGAGAGAGAGAGAGAGAGAGAGTGAGAGAGAGAGAGAGAGAGAGAGAGAGAGAGAGAGAGAGAGATGGGGGTAGAAAGACTGACTGTGTGTCCAAAGGTTTGTCTTTTACACATATGCCTGTCACTTCATGTATGTTTCTGTGTCTGTTTGTTGTTGGAGTAGAAAAAAGACAAATTCATTCATTTGGGGATAAATAGGATGATTTTTCCACCTGCAGGAAGCAAAGCAGCCAAAGGATGATTGGGGTTGCTCTATTCTACAGATCCCAGAAGGCCTTGGGCTGGAACTCAGGTTGCTC
Organism: Lasiurus borealis; assembly: GCA_004026805.1. Taxonomy (NCBI): domain Eukaryota; kingdom Metazoa; phylum Chordata; class Mammalia; order Chiroptera; family Vespertilionidae; genus Lasiurus; species Lasiurus borealis. The sequence goes on along the minus strand of PVJN01006201.1, from coordinate 22,302 downwards.
CTGAGGCCAGGACCTGGGTTCTGCTTAGAAACTGAGATGCAGGCAGGCTGCCAGAAAGGCTGGGGAAATTCCCTGGAGCCTTAAAGGCCCCACTCTGAAGTAATACTTAGCAGGAGAGGGATCCTGGACCCCAGATGCCCTGTTAGCTATACCGTGTGGCTTCTTACTCACCTTTCCTGGAGAGTTCCTAGTCTTGCTCTCAGAAGCCAGCATGCAAAAAGCCCAAACATTCTGGGTAGGAGGTTGAGACAGCAGGCCAATGCACCTGGAGCACAGGCTCACAGGGCTTTTTTGAGACCAGAATGCATGAGCATAGCAGGAGGGCGTTGGCTACCAGGTTGGGAGAAAACTTTTCTAATTTGGAGGCTATGGGAAGCATACATTTGGAGGACTTTGTTAGTACAGAAGTACACCGCTGGAAAAAAAAAAGTTTTCTCTCATTGTCAAGATCAGAAGAAAAAGATAGGCTGGGATTCTGTTTCTGGAGAACTTCCCCCAGCACAGAGTCCCAAGAAAGGGCCCAAATGCTTGAAGCTATCACTGAAAGGCCCCTGGCCTAGCCAAGGCCTGACAGGTGACCTGAGGTGCCAGGGATTCCATCCATGTATTTCTGTAGAGGTGCGGACCAATACAAACCAGCAGAGGGTTTATCTGCCCTTGTGATCTCACCAGGAACCAGGTAGTTACTTCCACTGTAACTGAGATGGGGTCAGCTTTGTAAACCTTTCCTTTGGGAGGGCAGAATGAACCCCTGTCTACTCCGTCTGCCTTAATCCTGGGCCCCACAGGGCAGCCAGATCAAAAGAGGGACAGATCTGCCTCACTTTTTTTTTCCTTTTTTTCCTTTATGTATTATATTGTTTAAGGTATTACACATAGTAGTACATATATCACATTTTTTCCCATTACCTTCCCCCAGTCTCTCCTAACCCCTGTCACATGCCCTCATCCCACCCCCCAGTGTCTTATGTCCATTGGTTGTGCTTATATGGATGCATACAAGTCCTTCAGTTGATTTCACTCCCCAGCCTTCCTGCTGTAATTTTGATGCTTCACTGCCTCTGTATCTATCTTTTTGTTCATCAGGTTATAATATTCTTTATTTTCCATAAATGAGTGAGATAATGTGGTACTTTTCTTCATTGCCTGGCTTATTTCACTTAGCCTAATGCTCTCCATTTCCATACATGCTGCTGCAAATGGTAATAATTCCTTCTTTTTTATGGCAGCATAGTATTCCATTGTGTAGATGTACCATAGTTTTCTAATCCACTCATTTTCTGATGGGCATTGACACTGTTTCCAAATCTTAGCTATGATGAATTGTGTTGCTATGAACATAGGGGTGCATATATCCTTTCTGATTGGTGTGTCCAGTTTCTTGGGATATACAGTATTCCTAGAAGTGGGATCACTGGTTCAAATGGGAGTTATATTTTTAGTTTTTTGAGGAAACTCCATACTGTTCTTCACATTGGATGCACCAGTCTGCATTCCCATCAGCAGTGCACAAGGGTGCTTTTTTAATCTATGTTCTCAATAGCAATTGTCATTTGTTGATTTGCTGATGATAGCCATTTTGACAGGAGTCAGATGGTACCACATTGTTGCATGATTTGAATCTCTCAGATAATTAGGAACTTTGAACATGTTTTCATATGTCTCTTGGCCTCCCTTCTGTCTTCTTTCAAAAAGTATCTATTTTGGTCCATTGCCCACATTTTATTGGATCATTTATCTACTTTTATTCAGTTGTATGAGTTCCCTATAAATGTTGGAGACTAAACCTTTATCAGTGATAACATTTACAAATATGTTTCCCATACAGTGGGCTTTCTTATAGTTTTGTTGATGGTTTCTTTTGCTGTGAAAAAGCTTTTTATTTTGATATAGTCCCATTCATTTATTTTCTCTTTAGTTCCCATTGCCCTAGGAGCAGTATCAGTGAAGAAGTTCCTTCAGCAATGTCTGAGATTTTGCTAACTGTGGATTCCTCTAGTATTTTTATGGTTTCCAGTCATTTGATTAAGTCGTGTCTCCATTCTGAGTTCATTTTTGTGTATGGTGTAAGTTGGTGATCTAGCTTCATTTTTCTGCATGTATCTGTCTAGTTTTCCCAATCCCATTTATTGAAGAGACTATCTTGACTCCACTGTATGTTCATGCCTCCTTTGTCAAATATTAATTGAGCATAGTGGATTCTGTATTCTATTACATTAGTCTATAAGTCAGTTTTTGTGCCAGTACCAGGCTGTTTTGAGAAGAGTGTCTTTGTAATACAGCTTGAAATCTGGTATTGAGATCCCACCTACTTTATTCTTTCTCAGGATTTCTGCAGCTATTTGGGGTATTTTTTTATTCTAGGTGAATCTTTGGAGAATTCTTTCTAGGTCTGCATATATGCCATTGGTATTTTAATGGGAAGTGCATTGAATCTATGGATTGCTTTCGGTAGTATGGACATTTTAATGATGTTCATTCTCCCAATCCATGAACATGGTATTTTATTCCATCTGTTTATGTCTTCCTCTATATCTTTTTTCAGGGTACTGTAGTTTTCTGCATATAGGTCTTTTACCTTCTTAGTTAAATTGATCCCTAGTTATCTGAATTCTTTTGGTGTGATGGTAAATGGGATTGCTTTTTTAGTCTCTCTTTCTGTAAGCTCACTATTGGTGTATAGAAATGTCATAGATTTCTTGGCATTGATTTTGTATCCTGCCACATTGCCAAATTCATTTATTAAATCTAACTACATTTTGGTGGAGTCTTTAGGGGTTTTTTATGTAAAATATCATGTCTTCTGCAAATAAGGACAGTTTTACTTCTTCTTTTCCAATTTGGATGCCTTTTATTTCTTCTCGTTGTCTAATTGCAACAGCTAGTACTAACAGTACTATGTTGAACAGGAGTGGTGAGAGTGGGCATCTCTGTCTTGTTGGTGTTCTTAGGGAAAATGGTTTATTTTTTGCCAATTGAGTAAGATTTTGGCTGTGGGTTTGTCATATATGGCATTTATTATGTTGAGGTTTGATCTTTCTATTCCCACTTTGTTGAGAGGTTTAATCAAAAATGGGTGTTGGGGAGAAATCAAGATGGCAGCATAATTGAACACCTAAGCTGATGTCTCACACAAATATTTCAAAATTACAACTAAAAGACTGAACGGACACCATCCAGAACCACAGGAAAGGTGGATGAGTGAAAATTATATAACCAGGAGTAAAGAGAGGGACTCACAAAGACTCAGAGGAGCTGAAAAAGATGAGATACAGAGACATGTTCATGGAGAAGGCAGGAAAAGGATGGTCTGGCTGGCTTCCTTTAGCAGGAGGGAGATGGAAAATCCCGACTGCACTGAACCCCATTTCTGACTGCACTAAACCCCAGCTTCAGGCGACTCATATGAGGGAGTCTGGACTGTTATGAAAAGGAAGGAGTGCATGGAAACTTAGGGGAGTCACTAAAGACAGAAGTCTGGGGGCACACTAAAATGAGTGCAAAAGTGCATGCTAAACTGCGCACACAGAGTGTTGACTGCTGATTGTGCTGCTGGCTTTCTCTAGTGGGAGGAAAACAGAACTTCACAACAGCACTAAAATCCAGTTCCAATTCCACTGAACCCCAGTTTCAGGCGAGACCCTGGGGAACAAGACTCATATGGGTCCCTAGAGCGCACAGAAACTCAGGGGAATGGAAAGGCAGTGGTCTGGAAGCTCACCACACAGGCTCATGAAAGGCAGAAGTCTGGAGGCAAGTATGCATTCGCAGACACAGCTGATCCTCAAAACCAATTGGCTTGGAGGTCAATCTCCCCCAGTGATACCAACAACAAATAAGAATTAACTACAAGACTGTACACACAGTTCACAAAGGGGTGCACCAAGAGTGTCCACCTCAGGTGACTGGGGAGGCATAGCTACTGGGCAACATAGGATATCTAGCAATCAAAGCTACTCTATCAACTCAGGGAAGCAGCGATATATGCAGAAACAAAATAACAGATCACAAAGGAAAGAAATGGAGGGAAAAAATGACTGGACATAGAGTTCAAAACCACAGTTATAAGGCTTTTTAAAAATTTCCTAGAAAATATGGATAAAATAGTGAGACCTAACAGGAGATGAAAAAGGACCAACTAGAAATTAAACATACACTGACTGAAATAAAAGATATTATACAGAAACCTAACAGCAGACTAGAGGATCACAAGAACCAAGTCAAAGATTTGAAATACAAAGAAGCAAAAAACACTCCACTGGAAAAGCAAAAAGAATAAAACAGTGTGAATATAGTGTAAGGAGCCTCTGGAACAACTTAAAGCATACCAACATCAGGATTATGGGGGTGCCATAAGAAGAGAGAGAGCAAGATACTGAAAACCTATTTGAAGAAATAATGACTGAAAACTTTCCCCACCTGATAAAAGAAATAGACTTACAAGTCCAGGAAGTGCACAAAACCCCACACATAAGGAATCCAAAGAGGACCACACCAAGACACATCATAATTAAAATACTAAGAGCAAAAGACAAAGAGAGAATATTAAAAACAGGAAGAGAAAAACAATCAATTACCTACAAGGGAGCACCCATACGACTGTCAGCTGATTTCTCAACAGAAACTATGCAGACCAGGTGGGAGTGGCAGGAAATATTCAACGTGATGAATAGCAAGACACTACAAAGAAGATTACTCTACCCAGCCAATCTATCATTCAGAATTGAAGGTCAGTTAAAGAACTTCACAAATAAGAAAAGACTAAAGGAGTTTATCAATAACAAATCAGTATTATATGAAATGCTGAAAGGTATTCTTTAATAAGAGGAAGAAGAAAATGGTAAAGGTAAAAATTATGAACAACAAATACAGTACATATCTATCAACAAGTGAATCTAAAAATCAAGTGAATTGAAAATCTGATGAACAGAATAAACTAGTGAATATAATAGAATTAGGAGCATAGAAAGGGAGTGGACTGATAATTCTCAGGGGGAAAGAGGTGAGGGAGGATGCAGGGAGAGAATGGACAAAAATCATACCCCCATGGATGAGGACAGTGGAGGGGAGGAAGGGACAGAGACTGGGGTGGGAGCTAGGGGGAGGAGAGATATGTGTGGGAAAAAGAGGAACAATCTGAACAATTGTAATAATCTGAACAATCAAGATTTATTAAATTAAAAAAATAAAAATAAAAATATTTTTTATTTAAAAAAATGGGTGTTGGATTTTGTCAAATGCTTTGTCTGCATCAATTAATATGACTATGTACTTATTATCAATCAATTTGTTTATGTGATGTGCAACACTCATTGATTTACAGATATTGTACCATCCTTGCATCCCTGGGATAAATCCTACTTGATCATGTTGTATGATCTTTCTGATGTACTGCTGGATCCGCTTTGCTAGAATTTTGTTGAGGATTTTGGCATGTATGTTCATGAGGGATGTTGGCCTGTAATTATCTGGTTTTGGTATTAGGATGATGCTGGCTTCATATAATGTGCTTGGAAATGTTCATTGCTCTTAAATTTTTTTGAATAGTCTGAGAAGAATTGGTTTTATTTCTTACTTGAACGCTTGGTAAAACTCCCCTGTGAACCTGTATGGCCCCAGGCTTTTGTTTGCTGGAAGCTTTTTGATTACAGCTTCAATTTCTTTCATAGTTATTGGCCTATTGAATTGTTTAGATTCTTCCTGATTGAGATTTGGAAGGTTATATTTTTCTAGGAATATGTCCATTTCCTCCAGATTGTCCAGTTTGTTGGAATAAAGTTGTTCATAGTATTTTTTAACTATTATTTGTATTTCTGTGGGGTCTGTTGTTATTTCTCCTCTTTCATGTCTGATTTTGTTTATTTGGGTCCTTTCTCTTTGCTTCTTGGTGAGTCTGGCTAGAGTTTCATCAATCTTGTTTATCCTTTTAAAGAACTATCTTTAGTTTTATTGCTATATTGTATTTTTTGTGTTTGTTTTTTGTTTGTTTGTTTGTTTTGGTCTCTATGTTGTTCATCACCACTCTGATCTTTATTATTTCCTTCCTTCTGCTTACACTGGGCTTTTATTGTTGCTCTATTTTTAACTCTCTGAGTTGTAGGGATAGGTAACTTAGTACCATTGTTTCTTGTTTATTTTGGCAGTAGAGCTATGAACTTCCCTCTCAAGACTGCTTTTGCTGTGTCCCAGAGATTTTGGATTGTTGTGTTTTCATTGTCGCTTATTGCCATGATGTGTTTTTTTAAATTTTTTCTTTGATCTCTTTGGTAACACAGTCATTGTTTAATAGCATGCTATTTAGTCCCCAGGTGTTTGATTTTTTAAAATTGTTTTTATTGTAGTTGATTTCCAGTATTATCACACTGTGATCTGAGAAGATGCTTGATATGATTTCTATCATCTTGAATTTGAAGAGACTTTGCCTGTGACCCAATATATGGTCTATTTTTGAAAATCATCCATATGCACTTCAAAAGACTGTATATTCTGTGACTTTGGGGTGAAATATTTTAAAGATGTCAGTTAATTCCATCTGATCTAGTGAGTCATTTAGGATTGATATTTCTTTGCTTAATTTTTTGTTCATATGATTTGTACAAAGGTGATATTGGGGTGTTAATGTACCCCTGCTATGATTGTATTGCTTTCAGTCTATCCATTGGTATTCTCCAGAAGTTTTTTTTTTATGTATTTCGGTGCTCCTGTATTGGGTGCATATATATTTACCAGAGTTATTTCTTCTTGTTGGATTACTCCCTTTAATATTATGAATTGGCCTTCCTTATCTCTTTTTATGTCCTTCACTTTGAGATCTAATTTTCCAGTTATAAGTATTGTTACCCCAGCTTTTTCTTTTTCATTTCTATTGCCTGAAAGACCTTTTTCCAGCCCTTTAACATCAGTCTGCATGTGACTTTTTTCTGAGGTGGATTTCTAGTAGACAACAGATATATGGGTCATGTTTTCTTTTTTCTTTTATTTTTTTATTAATGTATTACATGTGTACATATCTTCCCATTGCCCCACCCCCATTCTAATGCATGCAATAATCCCCGAGTGTCTTATGTCCATTGGTTAAGCTTATATACATGCATACAAGTCCTTCAGTTCTTGTCTTACCAACCCCACCTTTTCCTAACCTTCTCATTGTACTTTGACAGTCTGTTTGATGCTTTACTGCCTTTGTATTTATCTTTTTGTTCATTAGCTTATAATATTCTTTATTATCCACAAATGAGTGAGATCATGTGGTATTTTTCTTTCATTGACTGACTTATTTCACTTAGCATAATGCTCTCTAGTTCCATCCAGGTTGTGGTAAATGGTAAGAATTCCTTCTTTTTTTATGGCAGTATAGTACCATAGGTTTCTGATCCACTCATCTGCTGATGGGCACTTAGGCTGTTTCCAAATTGTAGCTATTGTAAATTGTGCTTCTATGAACATAGGGGTGCATATATCCTTTCTGATTGGTGTTTGTGATTTCTTAGGATATATTCCTAGGAGTGGGATTATTGGGTCAAATGGGAGTTCCATTTTTAGGTTTTTGAGGCAACTCCATACTGTTCTCCACAGTGGATGCACCAGTCTTCATTCTCACCAGCAGTGCACAATAGTTCTTTTTTCTCTGCATCCTCACCAACGATTGTCATTTGTTACTTTGTTAATGATTGCCATTCTGACAGGTGTGAGATGGTATCACATTGTCACTTTGATTTGCATCTCTCAGATAATTAATGACTTTGAGCATGTTTTCATGTGTCTCTTGGACTTTCTTCTGTCTCCTTCCAAAAAAATACTATTTAGGCCCATTGCCCATTTTCTTATTGGATCATTTATCTTCCTTTTATTCAGTTGTATAAGTTGCCTGTAGCTATTGGATATTAAAACTTTATCAGTGATAATATTTGCAAATATGTGCTCCCAAAGAGTGGGCTTTCTTGTTGTTGTTTCTTTTAATTTAATAAATCTTTAATTGTTCAGATTATTACAATTGTTGCTCTTTATTCCCCCAATAACTCCCTTCCACTGGTTCCCACCCCACCCTCTGCCCTTACTTGCCCTCCACTGTCTTCAACCAATAGTTGTACGATTTTTGTCCAGTCTCTTCCCTCATCCTCCTTATCCCTTTCTCCCTAAGCGTTGTCAGTTCACTCCCTTTCTCTGCCCATGATTGTATTATATTCACCAGTTTATTCTGTTCATCAGATTTTTAATTTACTTGATTTTTAGATTCACTTGTTGATAGATATGTATTTGTTGTTCATAGTTTTTATCTTTACCTTTTTCTTCTTCATCCTCTCCTTAAAGAGTATGTTTCAGCATTTCATATAATACTGGTTTGGTGTTGATGAACTCCTTTAGTTTTTTTCTGATATGTGAAATACTTTGTCTGCCCTTCAATTCTGAATGATAGCTTTGCTGGGTAGAGTAATCTTGGTTATAGGTTCTTGCTATTCATCACTTTGAATATTTCTTGCCACTCCCATCTGGCTTGCATAGTTTCTGTTGAGTAATCAACTGACAATCTTATGGGTGCTCCCTTGTAGTTAATTAACTGTTTTTTTCTTGCTGCTTTTAATATTCTCTGTCTTATGCTCTTGGCATTTTAATTATGATGTGTCTTGTTGTGGTCCTCTTTAGATTCCTTTTGATTGGGGTTCTGTGCACTTCCTGGACTTGTAAATCTATTTCTTTCACCAAGGGAGGAAAGTTTTCAGTCATTATTTCTTCAACTTCAAGTTGTCCCAGAGGCTCCTTACACTATCTTTACTTTTTTTTTAATTTTTGCTTTTCAATTTGAGTGTTTTCTACTTCTTTGTATTTCAAATCTTTTACTTGATTCTTGTGATCCTCTAGTCTGCTGTTAGTTTTATGTATAATATTTTTTTTATTTCAGTCAGTGTATGTTTAATTTCTAGTTGGTCCTTTTTCATATCCTTGAGGATCTCGCTAAATTTATTGACCTTTTCTATGAATTTCTTGAAAAACTTTATTGACATGGTTTTGAACTCTATATCCAGTCATTTATTTTCCTCCTTTTCTTTCATTTGTGATCTGTTTCTTTGTCTCTGCATTTTTAATGCTTCTCTGAGTTGGTAGAGTAGCTTTGTGTGCTAGGTGTCCTATATACCCAGGTAGCTCTGCCTCTCAGTTACCTGAGGTGGACACTCTTGGTGAACCCCTTTGTGGACTCTGCGTACAGCCTTGTTGTAGTTAAGTCTTGATTGTTGTTGGTATCACTGGGGGAATTAACCTAAAAAAATTGGCTGTGAGGATCAGCAGTGTCTATGATGGGAGAACTACTGTGCTGGAGACAGCCTTATGATGCAAAATTGAATAAGCCTCGGTGCTTGGCTTGGGTGGGGTGGAGTCTCAGGTCTGAGCAGACAGCATTGACTTCCTGTCAGCCCTGCCCTATGAGGTCCCTGTGTTTTCTTGTCCCTAGGTAATCCTTGCAGCCCTGAGTGCACACACTCGTGCCTCCAGACCTCTGCCTTTTGTGCCTCCCCTGGATTTCCGGGCACTCTGGGGACCCATATGAGTCTGTGTCCCCAGTCTCTCATCCAAAACTGGGGTTCAGTTCAGTTGGGACTGGAGTTAGTGCAGTCAGGAGGTTCCATCTTCTTCCCACTTGAGAAATCCCGTGGCACACTCAGCAGTCCTTTCTGCGTGCACTTGTGTACACTCATCGAGACCTCTGCCTTTCATAGCTCTTGAGTTTCCGTGCACTCCTCCCTTTTCCCAACAGTCTAGACTACCCAAGTATGAATCTCAGCTTCAACTGGGGTTCAGTGCAGTCAGAATTGGTGTTCAGTGCAGTCAGGAGTTTTCGCCTCCCTCCCTCTAGAGCAGTGGTTCTCAACCTTTCTAATGTCGTCCAATTCATTTATTAAGTCTATTAGTTTGGGGATGGAGTCCTTTGGGTATTTTATGTACAGTATCATGTCATCTGCAAATAAGGACAGCTTTACTTCTTCTTTTCCAATTTGGATGCCTTTTATTTCTTCTTGTTGTCTAATTGCAATGGCTAATAGTTCCAGTCCTATGTTGAACAGGAGTGGTAAGAGTGGGCATCTCTGTCATTTTCCTGTCCTTAGAAAAATGGTTTTAGTTTTTGCCCATTGAGTATGAGGTTATCTGTGGGTTTATGATATATGGTTTCTATTGTGTTGTGGTATGATCTTTATATTCCCACCTTGCTGAGAGTTACTTTTTTTTTTAATCAAGAAAGGGTGTTGGATTTTGTCAAATATTTTTTTTATGCATCAATTGATATGACTATGAGATTTTCATGTCTCAATTTGTTTATATGATATATCACATTTATTGATTTGCGGATATTGTACCATCCTTGCATTCCTGGGATAAATCCTACTTGGTCATGGTGTATGATCATTGTGGTGTACAGCTGGATCCGATTTGGTAGAATTTTGTTCAGTATTTTGGCATGTATGCTCTTGAGGGTTATTTGGCCTGTAATTCTCTCTAATTGTGTTGTCTTTATCTGGTTTTGGTATTAAGGTGATGCTGGCTTCATAGAAGGAGGTTGGAAGTGTTCCTTCCTCTTTAATTTAGGAATAATCTGAGGATGGTACATTTTAATTTTTCCTTGAATGTTTCATAAAACTCCCCTCTGTAGCCATCTGGCCCCTGGCTTTTGTTTGCTGAAAGATTTTTGATGACTGCTTAAATTTCTTTCATAGTTATTGGCCTATTGAGATATTTATATTATTCCTGATTGAGTTTCTGAAGGTTATGTTTTTCTAGGAATATGTCTATTTCCTCCAGGTTGTCCAGTTTGTTGGAATGAAGTTGTTCATATAATTTTTAAAGAATTCTTCATATTTCAATGAGGTCTATTGTTATTTCACCTCTTTCATTTCTGATTTTTTTTTATTTGGGTCCTCTCTCTTTGCTTCTTGGTGAGCCTAGTGAGAGCTTCATCAATCTTGTTTATTCCTTAAAATAACAAATAACCAGCTTTTGGTATTGTTGATATTTTTTATTGTTTCTTTGGTCTCTATGTTGTTTATCTCCACTATGATCTTAACTATTTCCTTCCTTCTGCTTACACTGGACTTTTCCTGTTGCTCTCTTTCTAACTCTTTGAGTTATAGGTTAGGTAATTTAGTACCATTGTTTCTTATTTTTTGCAATAGGCTTGTAAAGCTATGAGCATCCTTCACAAGACTGCTTTCACTGTGTCCCATAGACTTTGGATTGTTGTATTTTCATTGTCCTTTGTTGACATAATGTTTTTTTTTTAAATTTCTTCCTTGATCTCTCTGGTAAATCATTCATTGTTTAATAGCTGTTTAGTGTTCATGTGTTTGATTTCTTTGGATTGTTTTATTGCAGTTGATTTCCAGTATTATCACATTGTGATCTGAGAAGATGCGTGATATTATTTCTATGTTCTTGAATTTGAAGAGACTTTGCCTGTGACCCAACATATGGTCTATCTTTGAAAATGACCCATGTGCACTTGAGAAGAATGTATATTCTGTGGTTTTGGGGTGAAATGTTCTGAGGATATCAATTAATTCCACCTGGTCCAGGAATCATGTAGGATTGATGTTTCTTTGGTGATTTGTTGTTTAGAGGATTTGTCCAGTGGTGACAGTGGGGTATTCAAGTCTCCTACTACGATTGTATTGCTGTCAATCTCCCCCTTGACATCTTCCAGCAGTATATATATATTTGAGTGCTCCTCTATTTGGTTCATATATGTTTACCAGAGGTATTTCTTCTTGTTGGATTGCTCCCTTTAGTATTATGAAGTGGTCTTCCTTATCTCTTGTTATGTCCCTTACTTTGGGATCTAATTAGTCAGATATAACTATTTCTACCCCAGCTTGTTTTTTTCATTTCCATTTGCCTTAAAAACTGTTTTCCATCCCTTCACCCTCTGTCTGTGTGAATCTTTTTTCTGAGGTAGTTTTATTGTAGAAAATAGATATACGGGGCTCCAGGGTGGTTGGCAGATGATGGAGGCTGACAGGATGGAGGTGAGGGAGAGGAAGTGAATGAGGGGACAAAAGGAGAGTGTATGAGTGTGTGTGGTGGGTGTGTGATTGAGTGAGGGACAGTTGAATGACACGGGAGCAGTGGGGGCTAGCAGTCAGGGCTTTTTTAGACAAGGATACACTGCCATCGCGCCTTTCACTCCCCAGACTGCAGGACTCTGGCCCGGAACCCATGCCATCTTGAAGGAAAAACGGCTCTTCCTTGGGAACTCACCAACACCACCAGCCAGCCAGTCATTGGAGCTGCTCGGCAACCCAACAGCCACTCCAGCCAGAGTCCCGCAGACCCACAAATTCTGCAGAACCGAGGACCCTGGAACCTCCGGCTCCAAAGCAGAAAACATGGGAAGACATAAAAGCAATCCCCAAAGGAAAGAAAAAGAGGAATTACTAGGAAGGCAGTTAGATGAAATTGAAATGAACAGCCTTTCAGAGAAAGAATTCAGAGTAATGGATTTAAGGATGTTTAAACGGATGGAAGACAAATACACACAACTCAACGACAATATTACACAACTCAATGAGAACTATAAGGAGATGAATGAAAATGTCACCAACATGAAACAAAACCAAGAGGAGATGAAGAACGACATAGCTGCAATAAGGAACACAATGGAAGGTCTAAACAGTAGAATAGAAAAGGCTGAGGACCGCATCAGCGAATTAGAAGACAATGTAGGAAAAAACACACAAACACAGCAACAACTGGAAATAAAGACTTAACAAAGAAGAAGAGAGCCTAAGGGAGCTTTGGGACAACACAAAATGAATCAACATACACTTAACTGGGATACCAGGATTGGAAGAAAACCAAGGAATAGAAAACTTATTTGAAGAAATATTGACAGAAAATTTCTCTGATATTGGCAAGGAAAAAGATATGAAAGTCCAAGAAGTACACAGAGTCCCAAACAAGCTGAATCCCCAAAAACCGACACCAAGTCACATCATTATAAAATTGGCCAACACTAACGAGAAAGTAAGAATCTTAAAGGCTGCCAGAGACAGAAAGTTACCTACAAGGGATCTTCTATTAGGATATCAACTGACTTACAAACATTAAGGTAAAATATGACAACAAACATGAACTTGTCAATAATATCATTAAACGTCAATGGGTTAAATGCACCAATCAAAAGACATAGGGTAGTGAATGGTTAAGAAAACAGGAACCTTACATTTTCAGTCACAAGAGACCCACCTCAAGGGAAAGGATTCACAAAGGCTGAGAATGAAGGGATGGAAAAACATTTTTCAGGCAAATAGAAATGAGAAAAAAGCTGGGGTAGCAATACATTGGTACCTCGAGATACGAGTTTAATTCGTTCCGTAACCTTGAGGCATGGGAAACTATGAGACGCTCGAGTCACGGTAAACTGGTGGGTCAGGTGCAGCCGGCCAATCTGCGCAATTACTCCTATCTCAAATGTTGCTCGTATTTCAAAGCAAAAATCGCTCGCTCGACAGCTCATATCTCAAAAATCTCATATGTTAGGGCACTCGTATATCGAGGTACCATTGTACTTTTATCTGATAAAATAAACCGCAAATTAAAAGCTATAACGAGAAATAAGGAAGGCCACTACATAATACTAAAAGGAGCAATATATTAAGAAGATATACCTCTGGTGAACATATACACACCTAATACAGGAGCCCATAAATACATAAAAAAAAAAACCTCCTGGAGGATATCAGGAAAAAGATCGACTACAATATAATTATAGTAGGGAATTTTAATACACCACTGACATCTCTGGACAAATCCTCTAGACAAAAAATCAGCAAAGAAACAGCAATTCTAAATAACTCACTAGATCATATGGACCTAATTGACATCTTCAGAGCAATTCACACCAAAGCTACAGAATATACATTTTTCTCCAGTGCATACAGAACATTCTCAAAAATAGACCACATACTGGGTCACAAGCATAATCTCCCCAAATTAAAAAATGTTGAAATCATATCAAGCATTTTCTCAGGCCACAATGGCATAAGATTAGAAATTAACTACAATAAAAACATTCCAAAAATATCAAACACTTGCAAGTTGAATAGCATGTTATTAAACAATGATTGGGTTATAAATAAGATCAAAGAAAAAATTAAAAATATTCTAGAGACTAATGACAATAAAAACACAACAACACAAATGCTATGGTACACAATGAAAGCAGTGCTGAGTGGGCAGCTTTTAGCTCTACAGGTCTACCTCAAAAAAATAGGAAAAAATAATAATGAATCACCTAACTCAACAACTCAAAGAACTAGAAGGAGAGCAACAAGAAAATCCCACTGGAAGCATAAGGAAAGAAACAATAAAGATCAGAGCAGAAATGAATGACATAGAGAGCAAAAGAAACAATATAAAAAATCAACAAAACCAAGAGCTGGTTCTTTGAAAAAATAAAAAAAGATTGATGAACCTCTAGCCAGGCTCACCAAGAAGCACAGAGAGAGGACCCAAATAAACGAAATCAGAAATGAGAGAGGTGAAATAACTACAGACCCCACAGAAATACAAAGAATTGTTAACAAATACTATGAACAACTCTATTCTAACAAATTTCACAACATAGAGGAAATGGACAGATTCCTAGAAAAACACAACCTTCCCAAACTCACACAGGAAGATTCTAAAAATCTCAACACACGTATAACTATAGAGTAAATTGAAGCAGTCATCAAAAAGCTTCCAGCAAACAAAAGCCCAGGGTCAGATGGCTTCAAATGGGAATTTTACCAAACATTCAGAGAAGACTAAAACCCATTCTTCTCAGACTATTCCAGAAAATTCAAGAGGAAGGAACACTTCCAAACTCCTTCTATGAAGTAAGCATCACCCCAATACCAAAACTGGATAAAGATAACACAATGAAAGAAAATTACAGACCAATAACCCTCATGAACATAGATGCCAAAATCCTCAACAAAATTCTAGCAAATCGGATCCAGCAGTACGTCAGAAAAATCATACACCATGACCAAGTAGGATTTATCCCAGGGATGCAAGGATGGTACAATATTTCAAATCAATAAATGTGATATACCTCATAAACAAATTGAGAGATAAAAATGACATAGTCATATCATTGATGCAGAAAAAGCATTTGATAAAATCCAATACCTTTTCTTGATAAAAACTCTCAGCAAGGTGGGAATAGAAGGATCATATATCTACATAATAAAAGCCATACATGACAAACACACAGTCAACATCATACTCAATGAGCAGAGTGTAAAATCATTTCCCCTAAGAAGAGGAACAAGACAAGGATGCCCACTCTCATCACTCCTATTCAACATAGTGCTGGAAGTACTAGCTATTGCAATATGACAAGAAAAAGAAATAAAAGGCATCCAAATTGGAAAAGAAGTAAAACTGTCCCTTTTTGCAGATGACATGATACATTACATAAAAAACCCTAAAGACTCCATTAAAAATTATTATACTTGATAAGTTAATTCAGCAATATAGCAGGATACAAAATTAATGACAAGAAATCTCTGGCATTTCTATATACCAATAATGAACTTACAGAAAGAGAGACAACGAAAGTCTCCCATTTACCATGGCACCAAAAATATTAAGATACCTAGGAATAAACTTACCTAAGAAGGTAAAAGACCTATACACAGGAAACTAAACAACACTAAAAAAAAAAAAAAAAAAAAAAAAAAAAAAAA